>CAJUYH010005077.1:0-24508 GCA_910591685.1 Galerucella tenella
AGAAGTGTACCAAGCATCTTGCTTGAAAGAATTTACGTCAATAATGGAAATTTCTGAGATAGAACGCGATAAAGCATCACTGACCACCATAGTGACTCCTTTTCTGTGCTTAATTTCAAAATCAAACTGAGAAAGCCTAAGAGAAAGACTAGCTAAGCGACCTGAGGGATTCGAAAGTTTCGATAGATATTGCAGCGATGAGTGATCTGTTTCAAGGGTGAAATGGGTACCTTCAACATAACCTCGGAACTTTTCAACACCAAAAATTACTCCTAAAAGTTCTTTTTCTGTTGTGCTATATTTTCTTTCAGTTTTATTTAAAGTACGACTTGCATAAGCTATTGGATGTTCAATACCATCGCAATCTTGATAAAGGATTGCTCCAAGACCAGTTTCACTAGCATCAGTTTGTATAATAAAAGATTTAGAAAAGTCAGGGCTTGCAAGAATAGGACTAGAAGTGAGACGTTTCTTAATTTCAATAAAAGCATTATCAGCCTCGGTAGTCCAAGAAATGGATTGACCTTTCTTTCTGCCATGAAGAAGATCAGTGATTGGGGAACAAATAGTAGAAAAATCTTTAATAAAACGACGATACCAACCAATAAGACCTATAAGACGTTTAATCTCTGTTGTATTTTTTGGGGCGGAATAATTTAAAATAGCAGAGACTTTCTCGTCATCTGTACGTAAACCATTTTTATCAACAACAAAACCTAAAAATTTAAGGGAATCACGACAAAATTCACATTTTTTAAGATTGACAGTAAGATTGGCTGTTTTTAGCCTAAGATACAATTTGTTAAGAGTTTCCATATGTAACTCGAAAGTAGGGGTAGCTATGATAATGTCATCTAAATAACAAAAACAATACGGTCGAAGAGAAGGATCTATAACCATGTCCATTAGACGAGCCATAGTTTTGGGAGCGTTGATTAAACCATAAGGAGTAGTAACGAATTCAAAAAGTCCTACACCGTATACAGCGAAAGCTGTTTTCGGGCGAGAAGATTCAGACAAAGGTATTTGTAGAAAAGCCTTATTTAAATCAATAGACGTCAGAAATTTTGCGTCTCTGAGTTTACTAAGAATAATATCGACTTGCGCCATAGGATATGAATCTGAAACAGTAACTTTATTCAATTTCCGACCATCAAAACATACACGACATTCTCCAGACTTCTTAGGGACAATCCAGAGAGGTGAACACCAAGGGGAGTTCGAAGGTTGAATGACTTTGAGATTTAGCATTTCTTCCACTTCTTTCACAAGAAGTTTTTGCATAGCCGGAGACAAGGGATATTGACGCTGTACAATTGGCTTTGCATTACCAGTGTCGATGTTGTGCTCTATAAAATTAGTTCGACCAATACGGTCAGAAGGGGCAAGTGTAGCAAACAAATTGATAATCTTATCTAGTTCATCTTTTTCAAAAGAAGTTAGACTAGAAACGGATTGAATTGTGTTAATGACACAAGTAGAGGACAAAAGAGAATACGACAAATTATGACAATTGATGTCTACCTTACATAGACTCAAAAAATCCATACCCAAAATGAGAGAATGATTGATAGAAGGTATAATTAAAATTTTAATTGTTTTCGTAACATTATTCACGGTAACGGGAACAGTAATAAAACCCATAAGTTGCTGTGGAGCACCATCAGCAGTGGTGATACTTATTGAAGCATCATATTCGATAGGTACATGAAGAGAATTAATAAGTGAAAACCCTTGGTTCCCAATAACACTAGAATTGCTTCCAGTATCAACCATAGCTATAACATCAGTATCTAAAATTTTGACAATCATATAAGGACGATTATCATTTGGTTTCTTAACAAACAAAGGACAAATATAGGTAGAAATAGAATTGACATTATTTTTACATACATTATTTAAGACAGATAAAACAGGTAAATTAGAACTATTTTGTTTTTCCTTGAATATTTCAACATCCTGTACAGAATTGACAAGTGAAACGGTACGTGAACATAATTGTTTGTCAAGATTTTCAGAACGACAAGAAGTAACAGATGATAAAAAATCCTTGACAAAACTAAGATAAGCTTGCCATTCGGTAGCAGTAGGTGAAAAACATGAAATTAATTTCGACTTGTTGATGGTTGTTGCTTTAGATTTTCTGACTTTACTTCTGAAGTAATTTGCACATGACTGGAATCTGTTGTCAGATTTACAGGACCAGTCCGAACCTCGTTTTTTGGAATACAAGAACGACAATTGGGCTTTTGTAGTGTTTTTAGCACCACAACCATAACAAAAGATTGACTTAGGAGAGCGACATTTTGTAAAACTATGACCAGATCTGCCACAATTCCAACACACGGAAGAAGCTAAAGCAGAAACGTTAACAGAAGATTTTCTTTTCGACGAAGATGTATGTGAAACATAAAGACATGCTAGATCAGGTTCTAGTAAACGAGAATTATTTGTAGATGGTGGTCGATAACGATCAGACCAAACTCTAGATTCTTCAATTCTTTTACAAAACTCAGTTAATTCATCAACAGTATTAGGAGAATGCAATGCTAATGCAGAGACAAAAAAAGGTAAAAGATTCCTACGAATCTTTGCAACACGGGACTGCTCATCCACAACATTCGTTAGACGATTGAAAAGACCTACCATAGAAGAAATATAAACAGTAACGGGCTCATTTGCACCCATGGTTCGATTTAAAATTTCCAATTCTAAATCTGTTTCATAGCTATATGGAAGAAAATCTGCTTTCAGTTTTGCAACAATATCTGACCAAGAACTAAATTTTCCACGATTATTGAGATACCAAGTGAAAGCGCTGCCTCGGAATAACTCACAAGACTGTAGAAATAACTCATTATCAGAGATACCTCGTGATACTCTAAGTAATTCGACTTTTTCTAAAAAGAGATGGAGCGATTCATTCATTCCAGAGAAAGAAAGATTCCATTTGTACACTGGATCATGACGAGAATGCGGTACTGTGGGAGAAGATAAAGATGATGATGATGCAAGAGGTTCATGATTACCATGTGACTTTATACTATCTACAGAAATAATTGGAGTTGTCTTTGTATCTAAATCAGCTTCAAGTACAAGTACTTCCCTATCTAAAGAATTTTTTATTTGTTCCTCATCATCGGAATCAATATTCATTCTATTTATTCTATTGGTTAAATGTATTAATCGTGAATTTATTCTTTGAAACACGGGTTCGCGTTTATTACCACTAAAATTGTTAATGACATCAATCAAATCCTGAATAGTACTACGAATTTCAAAATGATCTTCCTGAAACGAATAAGTATTTACCGGCAATGAAAAACTACGGTTTGCTTTCTCACGAGCTAATAAACCAGTAAGAACTTTGCGTTTTTCGTCAACTGTATCAGGTACAGTAACAGATCTAATTTTAATTTCATAAGAAAGTTCATGTACTTTTAAATGATTTGCCTGCATCTTTATTTTATTTTAAAAATCAATTAATATGAAAAATATGATGATAAACTCAAAAAAATTTAACAAATTATTGGAAATAATGAAAGCCAAATTTATATCAAAGCTTGGAGATATAAAAAATTCCAAGTTTTCATTTAAAAAAAATTCAAGCTATTGAAAAGCTGTGAAAAAATAATCAAACAACCAACTACTTAAAGTGATCTTCAAAACTTATACACAAAATCTAAAAATCATAGACCAAATAACTTAAAAAACCTGTTTTGATTTTCCTCTACTGAAATAATAAAAGTAATGGTCGAAAACAAGAATTAATACTTCAACAGTTAAATATACATAAAAAGGTGAACCCAAAAAAGTGAGACTATAATAATTGACAAGTACCTAAAATTAGAATAATGAAAACCAGAAGTTACGGGGAGTAGTCAAAATTGAATACCTGAAAAACCTGATTAGAAAAAAAATCAACAAACCTTAATATTGATTAAACACACCAACTCAGCAAATAGCTAAAAACCGTTTAATTGGGCGCCAATTTGTAACTTAAAACTGCCCCAGGCTAGAGCACTCCACCTCAGGGAGTGGTATTCGGCACCAATTAAACTATTTTATACGCTATCACTGGGATGGGGTGTACAATTAATATTAAATTGGACGCCACCAGCTTTTTAATCGAACGAAGCAATTAAAACAAGAAACAAAAGGTGGAAAGCTGGAAACACCTTGTAAAAAATTAAATTTACGTTACTAAAAAATAAAATGAATTTACTTATTCCCGAACACGTTTAAACGTTGAGAGGTCGGTGGAATATTCTCCATTTGTTGGTTAAAATTCCGAAAGTACATTCAATATACCTTCGTGCTCTTGATAATCTGTAGTTGAGGATTCTTTTCTGTAATGTTAAACTTTTGCCGCCATAAGGACGCATTACATTGAATGATAAGCCGAATGCTTCGTCTCCAACTATAACATATGGGATTTTACAATCATCCTTCTCTGGTAAAAAATCGGGATCCGGAATATCTAGTGTGTTTGTTGTAAATTTTTTGTACAAACTTGAGTTTTTGAAAATATTTGAATCCGTAATCTCCAATATCAACAAAAGTAAAACAGTAGTTTGAATCGCACATTGCCAGTAGTTGAATTAAGAAAAAATGTTTATAGTTGAAATATAACGATCCACTATCGTTTGGTTTGATAACTCGAATATGTTTACCATCGATGGCTCCAACACAGTGAGGAAAATTGGCATTTTTTTCAAAACCATTTGATATTTCCAGCCATTTTTCTCTGGTAGGCATTGGCAAGTATTGTTTTTTCATTGTAGCCCAAATTAGTTTGCATGTTTGCTGAATTATTTCACTTGCTGTTGAAATTCCTACTCTGTAGCTATAATGTAAATCTGTTAGAGAGCAACCAGTCGCTAAATACCTAAAAAAAATGTAAATTACTATACTAAGAAAAGGAGTAATAATCGGATCTAATTAATTGATATTTTAGGTAAAGACCTCCAAAAAAATGGAAAAATTTAAGAAATTCATTTTCTCGGGAATTAGCAAAAAGAAAAAGGAAGAAAAGTGGTGATGGAAAACTTACGTATTTTTTAACCAACTATCATTTCTGATGCGCTGTCCTTCAAATAGAGAGTAAGCAAAATCAAATCGTGACGAGCTGCTTTGTATCTACATAACATTATGATACTGTTTTAGGACAACTTCTAATATTGAAGAGGACACACTGGAAACTGAACCAGCTTCAGAGCCAACGGATAATGACAATACCTCGGACCATACTATTTGCAATACTACACCTAAACAAAAACATAAAAAGCTTCCCGCACAGATGATAATTCCGAGGTTTTAAAACTATTTAAGACAAGTCTTGATCAGCGCCAAAAAAATGAAGACATGTTAGACAAAGACGACGACAGACATTTCCTTCTTTCTCTTCTGGCAGATTTCAAGAAAGTACCAGGTGACAGAAAGCTTGACGTGAAATTAGCAATTATGCAATCAATTAAATCGGCCATTTACGGTAGAGGTACTCCATACAGCTCTAACCACTCCCAAACACAGAATATACCCATTCATCTTCCTTCTGATTCCATTCAGTCACAACCTTTTCTTCTTCATGCTACAGCTTCCTCTTCAAACCGTAACGATTATTCTGATTATCCTTCACATCCTTCTCAGTACAATTTTTTTCCTACACAACCTGTGACGTGCTTTCTCTTTTGACTATGATTACGGACGTCAGTATGACACCCACGGGTTCAGTATCTACTAGATTTTCTCGGGCGCCAGATTTTTGGGATGGTTTACTCCACCGAACTCTTGAGAATGCAGCGACTAGAGTTACCAGGGTAGCAACAGATGGAGGTTAAGTAATTCCAGGGGTCTGTTGTTCTTGACCTTGACGTAACACGTAGTGGGAAACAGGCCTTAATTGTTTACCACTATTGGAAAATGGAACTACCAGTTGCTGAGAAATTATAGTTTTTTATTTCTACTTTGAAATAATTTATTTTGAAAATACGGAGCATTATTTTTGAATAACTGAATGAATATTAAAATTAAATAGTACCTATATTACAATAATGAACTACGTTAATACTAAAACCAAAAAAAAACCACAACACCAAGCAATAAATTAGTTGAATTCGTTTTACAAGATACGTACAAGCTGAGGTGCAAGGCTTACTGTTATGACTAGATGCAGGTGAAATAGTGAATCTTAACTAGCGGTCAAATGGTAAATACACAGAGAAAGCGTTATTAGGGTACTAGCGGGTCTAACTAAGCGTTTCTTGATATCTGTGTACAGATTTAATCAAAACGAAAGTAATTTATAAAAAAAACCTTTAGTTGCCGATACTTAAAACGGAAATTTTATCAATTTGCCTGGAAACCTCCCGAACGTTGTACCTGCTTTGGCAGGGTACATGTACAAGATTATTCCAGGTTATCACGGTTGTGGGAACCAGTTTTTAGATTGACGTTACCCCAGCCGTTTGTGCTAAATTACTCACTTAAATGAAAGCTAGACAATAGAGTCCGAAAACCTCTCCCTTGTGATCCTGCTTATGCAGCGAACACTCGTGAGATTATTTCGCTCAACGTCTTGGAAAATCCTCGAAATGTTAGCACCTGCTAAGGCAGCGTGCACGTACGAGACTGTTCCAAGTTGTCTTTGATCAAATATCTCAATCTACTACAATGAACTGTTTCCTTCGGTCGGGTTTCTTTTCAATATTTTCAGAGCCACTCAAGAATTCACCTGCTCAGGCAGCGATCAGCCTTCGAGATTCCTGAAAATATTTTCCTTCAGATGAACGGCGGCAGTCAGGTTTCCACGAAATACTTTGAAAACCTTTCAAGAATCTACCTGCTCTGGCAGCGACAATCCTTGAAATTTTTCAAATATATATCTCTTTTCCCTAAAGCCAACAATATAAATTATAGTTCGGAATTTTACACAAATACACAGAAACTTTTACTAACAATTAAGCAGGCAATAAGCAAAATTAAATTTTATCAATGATAATGTTAAAATAAAAGAAGTCAGGCGTAAATGAATTTATAACGGAAGAAGTTATTTACAATATACTCTTTCAATTCGCTTACCTCGTGCAAGAAGAACAAGAGCAAGAGAGTCAATTTTTGTCTCGCTGCCAAGTTTTATTATTTTTCTGTCGACCCCACTCAGTACGGTATCGTAAATCATACAGGTGCAATATACCAGATGTTTTAAAACTAATACACATATATCAAATAATTATTAATACCCCAATTTTAACAACTAGATACGAAAGAGGGTGATATTAATATTAAAAAAATAAAAAATACTGGAATATATACTACCGGATATCGGAAAAATAGTAACAACGTTACATCCCCCTCTTTCTTCGGTAAAAAAAATCAATAAATGAAAGTTACGCTTGCATTTATTGCATTTTTTTTATTATAACCTAAAACGAATCTTCTTCACATAATACATAATCTTTAACTTAAAACCTAAAAAGAAACTAATCTTCTTCACATAATACATAATCTCTAACTAAAACATAAAAAAACTAATCTTCTTCACACATACAGAATGTCTAACTAAAAACCTGGAAAAATGAATCTTCTTAACATAACACAAAATGTCTTTACCCAATAAAACTATTGAGTCCTGCGCATACCTCACTGGTATCACTGGAGCCTAAAACTCCTCGTACTTAGGCTTGGATATGGCCTGGAAGAACGTTGCCTCACTCCTCTACAGGTGGAGCTGTTCCGAAGCGTTGAGTACCGCTGACGAAAGCCATTTTGGCTTCCGGAATTTTCTGGGAACAGTCACAGAGTTCGCATTGAATGCCAACATCTTGGAGGGAACGTGAAACTATGAGTGCCTGCGTTGCTACGGAGCGTTTTCTTGACTCTGGTACCGGCCGGGAAACGGTTCGGCTGGCAACTCGTCTCACAGACAGTTTTCCACAGGTACAATCCTTTGCTATATGCCCGGAATTATTTCAGCGGGAACAACGTAGAGACGGCTTAATAAGGGTTGTCCTTACGGTCGGCTTCTTGCATGAACAATCCCTGGACATCTGAACAATACGGACGCAACGGGAACAGAATAGTATGGTTTTTCCGCGAGTACAAGCGTCACGGCGGTGTCCCGGGTATCCACACTTCCAACATAAGTCCCTTTCAATGGGTAAATAAATGTCATCGTATGATCGCTCGCTCGATGGCTGGTATGTATGGCTTGTCGATTGGTCGATCCCCCGTCTAATCTCCTCCGGAACTTCATCTAATACGGAGGGCCTGCTTGAATTCGCCGGACTTTCTAAGTCCATTTTGTTAAACTTCGGATTCACGCTCAGTTTTGCTTGAACGGGTGAGCTGGCGGGCGTATCTTCTTTGTTACTGGACTGGTCCACTGATCGCTGAACGGCTTCGGACATAAATCGTCCTCATCCCAACTTTCCGAACCGCATATGTCTAATATTTCGAATGAAGACTCGGAACCCATTGTGTATAAGGTAGGAGGTCGAAAATCTAGAAACGAAAAGAAAGTTTTATAATTCTAATGCACTTCGCGTGAGTTTGTCTGATACCAGGTTCAAACTGTTTCCCCCCCATGAAACAAAAGAAAAATTCCACAATTAATCACTAAAACAAAAAAAACGAAATTCTACTCAGTGCACTATCTAATGCACTATCAAAACTAGTGTTCATTTATGGGCGGTAGGTATATTTTCCACCGTACACCCTGGTCGTCGTACAAGTACACCCTACACCAACGTCTTGGATCGGAATTTGCGGGCCTGTACGAGCGACTACGGTTGACCCAATCTGTCGGCCACGGACGGTCCTTTGGTTGTTGTAGTGCGAAAGTAATCAGCCGTTGTTGCTCCGTGTGCTCTGATACCATTTGGGGCAGGAGGCGGCGGAAATAACGGTTCGAATGCGTACCGTACATCAGACCTTCTGGTAATCTGTTCACTGCACCTCACCACCTCATCTTCATCCGCTGGAAGGAGTATCTCCCTCCGAATAACGGTCTCCAGCGTAACCGTCTCCACATACGTGCCGGCTTCAGGACCTGGGGGTGACGGCGGCGGTGTGTTGCCCGGAACATACGGTTCTATGGCCATCAGGTCTTCCAGGAAAGCAGGCTCGGTATCCGGTACTTACTCATACGGGAAATCCAGGTCCTCCCATAGTGGGACAAAACCTTCCGGGAATATGATCGATTCCGGAGACTCCGAGGGATTAGGAGAGAGAGGAGCTGGTGGGACGGACACAGGGGAAGTTGGGAAAAAGGGTATAGGGGAAGGCACAGGGGAAGTAGAGAAAAAGGGAATAGGGGAAGACACAGGGGAAGTTAAATCTATTATTTCTTCCTCCTCATGGTGGCGTTCTCGAAATTTCTGGGCCAATTCCTGTATATGCATATCTCGGATCTTCTCTTTCTTGAGACATTCGGCTCGATCTTGTACTGGGTTCCGGGTCGGTAAGGGATCGCTCCCACGAGGCGGTGCATCACATCTCGGTTTCATTCTGAAAAGTACTAATTACTCGCATTTTTCTGTAATCGGTTTCAAGTCTTTAATATGTATTCGGTAATAACGCTTGCCTTGTGCATCTTTCAAATCATACACCACTGGAGATAGAACCTTTACCACTTTATACGGTCCAGAATATTTCGGGGCAAGTTTCGCGGCCACATGCTCTTTTTTCATGACCGAATCCCCTATGGTACATCTCCAGTCACGTCGGCGCAAATTGTAATATAGGCTTTGTGTCGTAAATGCCTTAGACAAATTCAGACGGACTAGGTCGAAACACTCTCGCAGTTTGTTTAGACGAAGTACGTATTGTTCTGAAACTTCATTCTCGGTATTTTCTGCATCCTTTGGTTGTTCGGGTTCGTCAGTCACCTGATTTTGCTCGACCTCTCGGCGTAGTGTGTTCGGGACGTCAGGATCTCTTCCAAAATTGAGAAAGGCAGGAGAGAAACCGGTAGAGTCGTGCTTAGAGTTATTGATTGCAAACTTTGGGTCGGATATTCTCAGATCCCAATCTTGCTCGCAAAATTAAGCTATCATGGTTTTTAAAGTACGGTTAGCTCGTTCAACTGGATTAGCCTTTGGTGTATACGGAGGGGTGAATCGATGGCGGATTCCTAAGCAGCCCGTCAACATATCCTTGAAGAGCTTACTATCATATTGCGTTTCATTGTCGGATAACACGGTGCGCGGGCATCCAAAAGTGGTCAGAACTTCTTCGTAAATAGCTGTACTTATCGATCTAGCCGCTGCTTTTCTAATAGGCTTACACTGTACCCATTTTGTGAAACGGTCTTGGAACATAACAATGTAGCAGTTTCCTTTTTTACTGCGCGGTAGTGGTCCAACAATATCAGTACTGACGGTTTCCCATCGGCGTCGATTAGGGGACGGTTGCATTTTCCGAGCGACCTGCTGTTGAGATGGTTTGTATTTCAAGCATTGCATACAGCTACGGACATACTTGGTGATGTCTCGAAACATTCCTGGCCAATAGTACAATTTTGCAATACGAGTTATGGTCTTAGCAATTCCCAGACGCCCTGCATTAGGAGCATCATGATTTTCCTGCAGTACTCGGGAGCGGTCTGACTCTGCTACACAAAGGAGGAGGAGCTAAATCCAGGGGTTTTAACTAAGCGTGAAGTTTTTTCAGTGTGGTCAACCCATTAATTGTATCAGGAAAGCATTTAATGCAGAACCTTTGGCAATCTCGTATTTCTTGGGACGAACCCATTATCGACTCTGATATACTTTTTGCGTGGACAAAATTTCTCGGAACCTTTACCGAAATTTTTGACCTCACTATCCCTAGATTTGTATTTTGTAGCGAAAAGATAGTAGCTATTTCTATGCATGTTTTCTGCGACGCCAGTTCAGTAGCGTACGGAGGCTGTGTCTATATCGTCACCGCTTATGACGATAATACTTTTTCATCGCAACTAATTGCCGCTAAATCAAGGGTAAGCCCCTTTAAAAGCAAAATCACTGTTCCCAAACTGGAACTCTGTTCTATGGAGCTTCTTGCAAAACTATCATTCAGACTTACTCAAACCCTAAGCAAAACCATTAGTTTTGACTCTATAAATTTATGGTCTGACTCTCTAATTTTACTGAGCTGGGTGAAACGTAGAGCTGATGAATTTTCCGCATTTGTTGCCAAGCGCGTCCGTACTATCCAAGAGCATAGTAAAGGCGTCGTGTGGAGACACATTCGATACAACTTAAATACTGCCGATATGTTATTCCGGGGTAACTTCTCCTCTGACCTCCGCATATTTTGGTTTACTGGTTTTTATGTGAAGGATCAGATTTTGACTCCCTTGATACTTTCGAAGTCGTAGACAATTTACCTGAATGTAAAAAAGTAACTCTTAACTATAACCCCTGTTGAACCCAACATTTGGGAGGCATATTTCTCTAGATTTTCCAATCTTAGAGCACTACAAAGCTCTATGGCTCTCCTGCTTAGATTTTGTAATAAATTGCTGAAAAAATCTTCGGAAAATTCCCCTTCTCCTACTGTACCCGAGCTTCGTGCTTCCCACGACTTCATTATTAAGCAGATCCAGTTGAAACTCTTCAGTAAAGAAATCAGTTTACTCCAACAAAAGAAACCCTTGAATCCCTTCCTGGACAATGAAGGAATAATTCGAATTGGTGGCCGATTAGAGCTTTCAAACCTAGACTATGATCAAAAATTTCCAGTCTTACTTCCTCAAAATAATCATATAGTTGATTTTCTTATATTACAAGAGCACAAAAGGCTTCGCCACGCCGGTGCTCAAAATGTATTGGGAAATATCCGCTCAAAATACTGGTCACTTAATGGTGTAAGGAAAGTGAAACAATTATTAAAAAAATGCACTATTTGTTTTCGCTTTAACGCGCAATTTGCTAAACAATTAATGGCTCCCTTGCTCCTAGACCGTGTACAGGAATATCGCCCGTTTTCGAAGACGGGTGTTGACTTTGCCGGACCAGTATGAATCCGATATTCCCGATTAAAAAAGGCTGGTAATTATTAATGTTATTAATATTAATATTAATATTAATATTATTATTATTAATATGATTTTATTGATCAAATTTAAGGTTAGCTAAATGTCAAAATAGCAAATAAAGTAAACGACATGCCGAAAACCCGGATATACGTCACAAACGATGACGCACACGGGTATTATTTCAACCATAGCCGCCCCTTATTCCCTCTATCAAATGACCCTAATGATATGCTACCTCTTACTCTGGGACATTTTTTGATAGGGGGACCCCTCTCGGCTTTCCCTGATAGAGAGCTGGTTTCGACCCCTATAAATCGACTTTCCTTCTGGAACCATTGTTCCAAACTCCAGCAGGAATTTTCGCGAAGGTGGTCAGTGAACTACCTCCATCAGCTGCAAAATCGCCCTAAATGGCAACGACCCTCTACAAATCTTGTTGTTAATCAACTTGTACTTGTTCGAACCGAAGATTCTCCCCCGTTAAACTGGCCCTTGGGCAGGATAACGAAACTACTTACAGGCAAGGACGGTAAAGTAGAAGCTGCTATAGTTCATTTAAAAACCAGGAGGAGTAATTTGAAAAGCCTTACTCACACCACTAAAAGTTACCAGATTAGTTACTAAAGGGTGTGTTCCGAAAACGTAGTCAACAGTCGTGTTCCAAATATATTAAATATGCCTTGATAGCAAAGACTTAGGCCCAGTTGTACGAAGCATAGTTAACCCAGTGTTCAGGGTTAACTCATGGTCAAGGCCATTTGGGTGTTGTATGAAACGTAGTCAACAATTATTTTGGTTAACCCATGAGTTAACTATGCAATTTTCTGAACCATCAGAAATGATGGTTTAACTCAAGTTTATGGAGTTAACTTCAAATTTTAATATGACATGCTATATTATTTACTGTTCTTTTTAACCTATAATTTTACATTTTGTTATTTGCGATGGAAAACATGGATTATTTTGATGAGTTAACGGATGATGAGGATTTTTTGGAAATGATAAGAGAAGTAGAAGAAGGTTTATTAACTCATTTCGATATAACTTATGTGCCTCATTGATATTTTATATTTGAATTTAGGTTTAGTGAGAAACGCTCGTATATTTCGAGCAAGAGTAAATCATTTTGAGAAGTGGACGGAAAATGAATTTTTTGATAGATTTAGAATATCAAAAGGTAGTGCAAGAGAAGTTTTGAATCAAATCAACATTGTATCGCCTACCAAGAGGTTAGTATTTTGTTACTACATAAGAAAATTCATTACCTGTAACATTTTATTTTAATTTAAGGAGCAAAGCACTTTCCCCAGAAGACATGTTATTAATAACATTGAGGTATTTTGCAACTGGTTCCATGCTGATTGTTGCTGGTGATTTTTCAGGTGTACATAAATCAACTGCAAGTAGAGTTGTGTATAGAGTATCACGAGCTATTGCCCAATTAAAAAATACCTATATTAAAATGCCAGAAACAGAGGAAGAAAAATCTGAAGTGCGCTTGAATTTTTATAAAATTGCAAAATTTCCAAAGTGTATTGGGGCATTGGACTGTACCCATATAAAAATACAGTCACCAGGATGTGATACTGCGGAGACATTTCGTAACCGAAAAGGATATTTCTCCTTTAATGTGCAATGTATTTGTGATTCTTCCCTCACTTTAAGAAATATTGCATGTCGTTGGCCAGGATCTACTCATGACTCTACTATTTGGAACAATAGCAGAATTCGAGCTAAATTTGAGAATGGAGAAATGGAAGAAAATGTATTGGTAGGTGATAGTGGCTATTCTATTAAGCAATACTTACTAACTCCATTTTTAAATCCAAGAACACCAGAAGAGCATCTTTTTAACGAGTCTCAAATTCGAACAAGAAACCCTGTTGAAAGGTTTTTTGGAATTTGGAAGCGTCGGTTTCCTATTTTAGCTCAAGGCATACGATTAAAAGTGCAACGTGTAGAGGCTGTCGTGGTAGCAACAGCTGTGCTTCAAAATATAGCAACTAACAATGCAGATCCTTTACCTCCACCACTAGATGAAGAGCTCGAGAATCTCATCGAGCAAATGAATAGTATTGATACAATACCTGTGCCCGAAGTTATTGACCCTGTGAATGTTAATAACTTAACTAGGCAGAGGTTTGTAGAATATTTTGGCACATTACGTCAATAAACAAGAATATTTTATTTTCTTATATTATGACCACACAAACTCCTGTTTTGAGATTACTTTAATTTTTGTGATGGAATAAAGGTTTAATGAATGTGAAAATTTCTATTTAAAAGCAAAAATTAAATTTAGTTGAAGTTAATTTATTATAGACATTTAAAATTTTAAAAAAGCTAAGTAAATTAATTATAATGCAGCCAAGAGTTAAACTATGTTATCATTGATTATATTATGTATCATTTTATAATATTGAGGATAAATAAATATACACTTTACAAGAAAAAGTTTTATTAATTGTTTAACTGTTTCTTTAATATATCCATCTTTAATTGATGCTCCTCTTCAGCAAACCTCATTTCTGTTGAATGTTTTTCCCTCTTGTGTTACATATCCAGTTCATATTTCTCTATCTGCTGTTGCATATCTAATTCGTGCTTTTCACGCATAATCTTTGCTTGCAATGAAGCTGTCTCACTTTTGGCTTCAGTCCAGAGAGTCAAACGATTTGACAATTTATTGCGTTGTCCACCTATTGAAAAAAAAAATTGATGCAGTTACTGATTTAATGATTGTTTGAAACTATTTTACAGAATTATACCTACCAACAGTTTTCAAGCATTTTGTCTTTGGGGTTCTGAGAGTTGCTGGAGTATATGAGGACCAGTCTGTACATTTTGAAGTCTGAGGCTCAACTGATTTCGGTGAATCTAAAATATGAAAACATGCTTTACAAGAAATATTTTAATAGATTTTTAATGTTATGTTCTTAGTATATATTATTATGTTGTATCGAACAAATTAATATATTACATTTTTAAATACTTCAACAAATCCTATTACATGTGGTTAGTATTGTAACACAGCTCCTTTTTAAGCAGTCTGTGTAAAATGAAGTGTCTTATTATACATCAATGTTGTCTACTGTATTGGTAAAGCGAACGAAAAAAATTATTTACATAATTAACTATTACTTACTTCTATCTGGTGCTTTTGTGATACCATCAGTTTCATTTATGCTGGAAATATCAATAGGAATTTCTTGCCCAATAGTTGATTGTACTCCAACTCCTTTGGCATTCAATGGTTTTTCTTTGGAATTATAAGACATCCAGTTTGTGTTGGATGTTGATGGAGAGGAAAATTTCTCGGGCACTTCTGATTTTGCATTACTTGTGTTTTCGCTCTCCTCGACAATTACTATAATGAAAATAAATGCAATACTTACATTTTATATTATTATGTAATGTATATTAAAATAAAATAAGCATACATAAAGTTACATTATTACTTACATATCATTCTGTCGTCATCAAATTCGCTTCTTAAACCCGTTATTTGTGTCCCAAGAATGTCTTTTACTTCCATATCTATTTCGTCAATTTTAATTTTTTTATGTGGACCACCGCCAGTGCCTTGTGCATAACATTTTTCGTCTGCAAATTTTTTCTTCACTCTTTTTTTAATATTCCTATATTTATTTATTAATACGTCCGTTGTTCGTTGTGTACCCACATTAATGGAATTGAATTCTTCAGTCAACTGCAACCACACATTTTTCTTTTGTCGAGAATTTTCTGAATCAGTTCTTTTGCACTCAAGAATACTTTTATATTTTGACATCAAGGCAATTAATGTAGATTCTTCGAAAGAACTAAAATTGGGTGTTCGCTTATTTTCTGATTGAACTTCCATGCTTTCTTATTAAAGACAATACTTAAAATAAAATAAAATCCACAGAGTTTGACATGTATTCAAGTTAATACCAATAATATTGATAAAATGCATAAATGTTACTAGATAATCGTATTACCAACATACAGATATTAATTTGACTGTGGTTCAGCTGATCACATCCTGAACCACTTTCGTACAACGATTGATTGATTTGACCATGGTCAGTAAGTGAACCTGGTTCACCTGACCAATTGGTTAACTACGTTACATACAACTGGCCCTTAGTCATAAGTCGATTTCTCTTCTGATCTGCAGTATATTTTTCAGATGTACCTACGCATTAAACAAAATGTAAGACTTTTTCCTGTTTCGTTTCTTATTCAAACATAAGAAGATTCAGATTCACATCGACAACAAGCAAATTATGGTCATTGTTGATGGTGGAGAATTACAGATAGTCAAGTTACTTTAATTATATTTATTACAATTAAATTGAAAAGAATATGACAATTGATAGTGTTCTGGCAATAACAATACTACAAAATTAATAGAATTGCAGAGCAATATTCAGTATTAATTTAAACATTTCCAACAGTTATCTTTATGTTGACGGATTAAGTGTAATAAATCACTTTTCAAATACTTCTGAGATATATTCTTCCTTCTTTATAACTTCAAAAACCAATAATGTATTTTCTACCAAACCCATTCTTTTCTATATTGTTTTATATCTTCCATGTCATGTTCTTCCGATGAACTTTGACGATTTCTTCCCAAATATGTATATAACAAATAAATAGTACCTACATTTGACACGTCAAAAGGTGACACAGATAAATTTAATTTGTTTCAAGAAAGTCTGAACGTTTCTTTGAAGCTTGCAAAATTTTGTCCAGCACAGGTAACATTTTTGTTCTTCGAACGACATTTTTTATTCACTCATCACAATTTTTCAAAAGTCCTGGTATTCCACCAATATTTTCTGCACTATATATTATAATGTTCCCTTAATACTAGCTAAACCGAATTTACTACTTTAAAAAAAATGTAAAGTAATAATGCACCCACTGCTTGAAAATATTTTTGGTTTTCCATACAATATTTATTTATTTATCTGTCAGAACTATCAAAAATGAAAACTATCAGCTGATGTCAATATTAAAAAGTGTTGTGTGAAACTGGGCTGAATCTGAACAATCAGAGGTCTACAGAATTGCCAACTTAAATTCAAATCACTCCTCCTGGTTTTTAAATGAGGTATAGTGTCAGGACAGCAGATGGTGAAAACATTCGCCCAATAGTAAAATTGGCACCTCTCGGGTTCGTGCCAAAAATGTATTTCTTCCCGCTGTATGCTAGTAGTAATAGTACCCTGACACAATAAAGACATACTATTACTGTTGTTTCTCTGCTCACCATGTGCAGCAGCATTTACCTACTCCTCCTTAAAATGAGGATCATACCGCTTAATATTAAGTGTTTATTGTGCTTCATTCCATCAAAACTTATTGTAAGTAATTTCAATTATTATTATAAAGGAAAAATTCATCAACCGCTAATATCTGCTCGTCTTAAAGTCAGAAGTTTCTATATTGCATGGTTGCCGCAAGTTGAGTAATTCTGGAGAGCGCAAAGCAAATTTCAAGATTCATTTTATTAGTATACATGTTTTTGCCACTGATTTATTTATTTGGAACGCTTTAATTCCAATTGTTTCATGTACATACCAGTGAAACTGTTATGTAAATACTGTGATTAAAAAGCTAAGTGCGGTTTAGATTTAAGTGTTAATACCTATTGTAAATTGTATAAACATTGATTAGTGCATAAATTTCATTTCATACTACTCATGTTCTTCCTTTTGGAAGATCTGTTGTTTCCTCATATAAAGTTGTGACCCAGCAACTGATTTGGCTTAATTTCCAAAGTTATTTGATAAATGTAACAAGAGTGTTTTTTCATCCGATAATTGGATTTTTCACTCTTATCTTTCCGTCCATAAATAATCTCTCGTTATGTATTATAGTAAATTTTCTATGTAAATATTGAATTTTATTTATCTCTTAATTTCAAGTTCCTAGGTTATCTCTCTGCTTCTAGTACGGATAACGAGCTCCTGCAGCGCATTGCAGGTTGTCCTTCGTATTTCCTCGAAGCTGATGAAAACTATCATACATGTGATCTGATACAGAACAGAATGACGAGACGTCAAATGTCAGTAGTCAGATAACAGATAGAAAACGGAATAAAAAGTTAAAACACGTGGCTGACTTTTATTACCAGAACATAATGTTACAAGTTCATCTTGCTTTATAACCATGATATACCTAATCAATAGAAATATTACCTCGAAAGCCAGTTTTAGTACTTCGAATAATTTGAGAGTAATAATTGTAATTAGTATCCTATTGCATTTTTTTACAAACCTTTAAAGAATTCAGTCATACAATAAGCATACCTGAATAATTATCAATACTGCTGAACTAATAAAATAATAATAAATTAAAATACCAATCGAGTTAAATACAAAAGAACAAATCATAATGGATATATTTATTTCATTGTTTATAAATAGTCATGACAGGTTAATCTATCAATTTCTTGAATTTTCATTGTCATACTTCATAATCATATCTTTATAAAAATCCCTAAATCACATAAACATAAATGACTGTTGAATCAATACTTTTAATCAGTTTGACCAACTAATATTAGAATCTAGATTTAGGAGGGAATTTTCTATCGGAAAAAAGTTGGTTTTTTCACTGTCCATGGATATGGAGTAGAAAGGCTGTCGTGCTATACGGATTTCCCTAACTTTCCACACAGTATTTAGTAGCATCTTTGGTAATTGTAACCATTAGCACCCTGAAGGGGATAAGCTCTGAAAACCTGCATGTGGGAAGTAAATAATCAAATTCCTTCACTCTGAGGTCACCCGTCACCGAAAGGTATGTCTTTGAAACAACTAAGCATAACTATTGAGCTAACTAACAATAACATTCAATTCAACAATGACACCTAAGCAAAGATAGTTTGTAAAATCTGAATGAATTAAGTACACACTTGTGATTTTGTTCTTTCCTTCTTTTTGTTAAACAAAATTTATACCTACATCTTACGATCATTAAAGTGAGCTAGATGAAATCTTAAGGCGGAATCCCACGGCGCGTGGTTTGGCGAACCTGGCTCGTGACTCGCCGAGCAACGCTCCGTGGGTGCGGGCATGCTCGACATTTTTGGCGCGGCTTGGATTTTCCCGTTTCTTGTCGGTAAAATTGGCACGAGTCAAAGGAACGCGATCCTCCGCGCGCCTTTTTTCAGGCTCGGATCGTATACTTCAAATCGTTCCAACGACCACGGATATGTCTCGACAAGTTTCAGTAGTGTGCGGCACTTGCATTTAGTACGTAGTAGCAGCGGAAAAATGAATAAATTATTTTTTAATAAAATGGAATGGTCGAACGTACTAGTGTTGGAATTTTTATCGGCTCATGAAGGGGAGCCGGCCATATGGAACCCTAGGGATCCAGATCACAAAAACCGAAACCTGGTTCACGATGCCTGGAAACGAATTGAAACCAGAATGTCTGTGAAGTTTTCAATCGCTGAATTGAAGAAAAAAAAGGATGGCCTGATGGCTTCTTTCCGAAAGCTCTTACAAAAAATGAAAGCAACAACTAAAACTGGTACTGGATCTGAGGATGTATTCAAACCTAATAGGTTTGCTTTCGACTTTATGTTCCAGTTTTTACATGGTAATTATGTGCCGAAGGAAACAACAGAGTCAGAGGTAAGTCAGTCATTTTATTTAGGTAATTGCTGCCTAATGTCGATATCTCAGGTTAGTAATAAAAATAAAAATATATGAAAACGTAAATAGAGGTTATGTAGTATTTAAAGACCAAGGCGAAATTAAATTTCTATCAATAAATTATTGAACAATAATAATAATAATAATTATATTTAATAGTTATTTTGCCACGGTACTGCTCCATTTGTTACAAAATATTGTGCATAAGAGTTTTTTACTACCACTGCCTCTTGTCCTGGATTTCTAGCTACTTGTCGCATTGGTAAAAATGAAGTACAATTTTCGTTATTTTTTCTCCATAAACCAGATATAATGTTTCCGTCGGTTTCAGAATCCACTAATTCTGGTGGCATATAATTTGATCTTGAAGTTCGACTTTTGCGTAAAAAATTATGTAGTAATACGCATGCCATTGTTATTTCTGTTACTCTATCTGGCTGAAGTAAACTGAAGCAAATATGCCAAAAACATTTTCAACTACCCTACGTGCTCGGGAAAGACGATAGTTGAATTTCCTTTTTTCGTTACCTTTGTCATACACTCCCGGATATGGCTTCATCAGATGAGAAGCGGTTTATCTTCTGGAAGCAATAACTGATCCTTTTCCAGTTTTTTAAAAAAAGATGTGTTTCGAAATTCACCTCCATCACTGATTCGACCTTGACATCCAATATTAACAAAAATAAATTCATAATTTGCATTCACCAATGGCATCAGCACTACGCTAAATGTGCCTTTGTAATTATAAAACTCGGTTCCACTGTTAATAGATGATTCTATGACTATATGCTTTCCATCTATCGCACCAAGACAGTTCGGAAATTGCCATCTTTCGTTGAATTGTTCTGCTATATTACACCATTCAATTGAAGTTTCAGGCAACTACAAAAAATGTACCTAATTAGGTTTGTCGATTTTTAAAACATTTAACGATAAAGTGTAAACTATTAATACCAGTATACGAAAAGTAACCAACCAAACGAGTGCAAGGGGTTGTAAAACTGACCTTAAGAGCCATTTAAAATCCATTGCTGTCAAGGTTATATTAAATTAGAAGTTTTACCCCAGTCTCGTTACTTTTAGCACATTCTATGTAGCTAGATGTTTCAGATTGTTTAAAAAAATAAATATCTTCATTTTCAGGCTTCTCAACAAAAGGAAACTGAGGAGTGTGACAATTTTACGGAAAAAATCGAACAAACCAAGGGTAGTGGTCAAACTGTATATTCTTCAAATGAACTACAGAATGTTCAGAACCATGTGCTGGGGCGTCTGGTATCCAACATAACACTAAACAGAGTGCGTTTAAGTGTCCAGAAGGACCAGGAGGTTCAGTTGAAGGCAAGAAAAGACAACATGCAAATATTTCATCTGAGACCGCAAAGCGCATGGATGAAGCTTAGAATATTTTAACAAAAGTTTCAACAGAATCAGATCCTGACGAGTGTTCTTTATATTGCGAACTCCTGGCAAAGAAATTAAGAGCTCTTGATGAAACTAAAAGAGAAACTGCAATGCTAAAAATTGATCAGTTGATGTTTTCTATTAAACATCCGATATCAGCTCATGTTTACCCCATGCAGAATTACCCTTTTTACCATTCATCAACCAATGAAAACCAATATTACTATTCTCATCATCAACAACCACCCAATTCATTTTCTCAACCACATGCCTCGTTAATGCCATCGCCGTTGTCATCACCACTATCACCGCATTATCAGCCATCAATTATCTCAAGTAATTCGGAATTATCCCTCCAATCAACTCCAATTCAAAATGATGACAGTTCAACAGACCTAAGTGCTGACAGTGAAGATAAAAACAAAAACAGCGACGTTCTGGTCATTGATAGACTACTTAATTTCTAAAGTTTTTGAAGTAATCTATCTTGTAAAACTGTATTTTTTTTTTCATTAAAATATTTTTCATGCAAAACTGTATACCCACCTTAATTTTATCCTTAAGTTCGCCAATGAGTGCTTTGCAAACATCATTTACACACCGGGATACAGTTTGAGGGGAAAATCTAAAAAGATACGAGAGGCTTTTAAAACTGTCTCCAGTGGCTAAAAATCTTAGTGTAACTGCCAATCTTTCCTGAATAGGTATGCTTTCTCTCATATTTGTATTACTCTTAGTTATAATTGGGCCCAGTTTATTAAGAAAATATTCAAAATCAGTAGACGACATCCTACAAAAATTTTCAAAATATCCAGATGGTTCTTGACATAGATCCACCAACATATTTGAATCATTATACCTGAAAATAAAGAAATAGCTCTAAGTTATCGACAAAAATTGATTCTAGCGTACATTTAGAAAATTAATATGCTTATGGAGGCAACTAAATATTTACTTACGTACCTATTGCGGCTTTGATACAAAGATACTTTCCACCATCTTCTTTTTTGTGACTTTCGTTTAATGTTTATAGAGCTACCTAATATAATGTACGTAGCCGCAGCAATAGCTGCAACTTTTCTTCGCCGAATATTATTCATCTTTTTTGAACTGAAAGGACAACTGAACACATTGAAGTGTGCGACACCACTGACGATATGAAATAACAAATAAAAACAAAATATTCCAAGCCGACACGAGCCTACAGTGCGAACTCACACACGTCGTGGGATCGCTTCTACTTGCAAATCCTCGATCCCGGACGAGCTACTATCACAAGCCAGGTTCGCCAAACCACGCGCCGTGGGATTCCGCCTTTATAGATATGTTTCGAGTTACTTACATCCAGTAGCTTCAGCTCACCTCGGGGTAGCTTATGCTTAGTAGTAGAAATATATAGAGATAGAAATAAATGATTTAATTAATTTGGAAAAGCTTCATTACCCATAATACGACTGCAAGAACAACAGGTTAACAATTCTCTTTTTAGACCTCTTTTTGTGAACCTTCTTCAATCCCTTAATCACACTTCTTGAAATTGGGCTGGTATTTCTGAGGATTTAAGACGCTATTTACTTGGTCATGGATCATGGATAATGAAGAACTTGTAACCAACATCAGTTACTTTGCTGCGATTTGAGTGGGATCTATCTACTGGCTACTAGGAGTCAAAACAGATAAGCGATAGATTAAGTTGTGTTCGTCCTTCAAGGTTACTCTTGGTTTGCCTTAAGCGTTGAGTTTCATAGTGTTATTATTAGGAACATATAGTTGAACAATCACATATGGAGTAACAAGACAATAAATAAGATCCACATATAGTTCTATACTTCATATTTAGAGGACAATAACACGTGTCACTATCTAAACTTATTAGCTTCAATATAAATAGTTTCTTCAGAGTGTGAAATATCGGTAAATAATACATTAGGTTAGATTACCGGTCTTTAGAATTAGGTTGTAGACTAAGGCATGACTGCCTTATCCTTATAGTCACATTTGATTATTACTGTTTTTACTTACATTGTGTAAACGCAAAGTATACTCTGCGGGAAGCCAATCTTTACTTCCTTTAATTGTATTGCGGCACTTGCCGACTTTAAAATTAAACATATTAAGTTTAGGGCACATGTACATCCTTTCATTTATTTTTATTATGTCAACTGTCATTGATACCCTTGACAGGTGAAGCATATCATTAGTGGCCTTTTGTGATTTAGGAAATCTAGCCACCAGCGGCCTTGTATTAGTAAACCTAGGTTATCATACAACCAGCAAAATAAATTAACATCAGTACCGAACAACCGGAAGTTTCAATAATAGACCCAAATAAGCGAACCCAATTTCTAGAATACTTTGGAAAAAGTTAAAATAGCAATTAAAAGCATCCATTTCAAAGTGGTTTTAGAAGATTTTCAAAAGTAACAATAATTCTATATTATCTGATATTATCCTAAAGCGTACACTGTACACTGACAGTTATCTTGCGCTACACAACTTGGCAACAGCGTATTGTGGAGCAAGCAGTCAGCAAAAGAAGAAGAAGAGAGCATTTTGTTGTGGTTATATGGGGGTTATTGTTTGGTGGCTGATCTTTTTATAGTGTAGGGTATAAATGGTGTATAAAATATAACAGTTGAATACATATCTAAGACAGTTAATTTAGTGTATAACACTGTACCTAAACTATAGACATGAACAAACATTGTGAACAAAAAAAAAACGCTCCGCAAATTTTAAATATTCAGAGACAGAGCTGCTATGTAGATTAATTACCAAATTTGGCACAATAATCGATAAAAAAACTGACTCACTGTCCTGGAAAGAAAAAAATGAAGCCCGGGAAAGGCTGGTTATAGAATTGTGCGATTTGAGGGAGTTTTCCTTTGTTTCCCTTCAAACCGTACTGAGTATATGAAAACACATGTCACCATTCATTCCAGACACACTCCGAAATAAAACGCTGGATTTTAATGTCACTATTAGAAGTTTACTGAACTATATACAAATGTACAAATATATGCTACTAGCAATTGGTAATTATTAACCGAGAGCGACACTTTAATTCATTACTTTTTCGGTAAAATACGTTATACCTAACCGGCACGGGTTACAGGTGAATTTTTATATCGGAGAGAAGCCACTGCATTTAATTTGAGTTCTAACGAGATACTGACTTTTTTGGGGCGGGGGTGCGATTAGATGGTCGGAGAGAAGAGTGGTAAGGGTCTGTTCGAGACCTTGATCTTGAGCAAGGTGCGAGGGAGAAGACGCATCGGGAGATTTGGTTCATTAGACAGGGAGGGCTAACTAATCGGCAATATTACTTTTTATATTCATTTTTAGTGGAGCAAGCGTTCGTTGTCAGAACGATTGCGACGTTGTCACGAGTTTCAATTTAGTTGAACCACAAAATAAAAGTTTATTT
>CAJUYH010005078.1:0-24498 GCA_910591685.1 Galerucella tenella
ATCGTAACTTAGTCAAGGGAATAAACGAAGTATTGAATACCCAAGAGCTTTATTTTTATTCTTCAACCACTGTTGATCTGCGGATCACAACAACAGCCCTTTCCTCCGGAGTCGGGTTATTACTAAGCAATACACTTTCAAAATCTATGACAATATTATTGCAAATTATTATTTGGACAATTACTTACAAACCACCCTGTATATTTCAACCCTTTCCAGTAACTTCACCTTCTCTAATTAATAGGAGCCGGTTCCAAAAACAAAACAAAACACTAAAATATATGATTTAGTAACAGGTCCGGCTTCTGAGTTGTTTAAGGCCATTTTGCAAGAACAAAATATTTGACACATGCATGCATACTACTCCCAGTATAACTAAACATATTTATTGACTCACTTAAGATGTAAAATATTGTAAATACTGAATTATTTTCCGGTAACAGCGAAAAAATGATAACCACAACACCGCGGTGGTGACAATTAGTACTACTGTGTTCTCAACGTGATTTAAATGGTTTAATTTTCAAAACTCCTACTCAAGTAGATAAATGTAAGTGATTAACACCCTGTATGCAGAATACACGCACAAAGTGAAAATCATCTGTCAGTGTACAACCGGTTTTTGCAAGATGCACGCAAGATAAAATAATTATCATTATTTCTACTATTTACAATATGTCGCCATGGTACTTAAGTCTAAATAAATGCCGGACGTTCTAATTTAATTTTTTTTATTGCCTCAAGTTTCTCTCGGTGGATTTAATTTTAAATTACACCATAAAAATAGCCAAGAAGAGTTTTTTCGATTATTATTTTTGAATATTCCATTTTAAAATACTCTTAATAGGGGAGTTCAGTCTAAGGTCAGTGTGGGTTTTTCTTACAAGAATGACAGTTAAGGTCTACCATTAAAAACATAAGATTTTTTCATGTTTTTTATCATTGCAAACATCTATATTAGGGTGTCCGTTATTTACCAATTTGATTTTTGACTTTGCAGCGCCTCGAAAATTTTTAGTTCACGTCCGAAAAAAAAATATCAGACCCATATAAGCCCTTGATATTCATAATAAACCGTGCCTCCAAGACGATACATTTTCCATTTAAATAACATGGGGTTTTGGCACTTTTTACAAATAATTTTTATGTCTCTATGACAGTTTATAAATGGCAATGGCAAACAATAATTATTTTTGTATAAAATTGAACGCTCTACAGAAGCTTTCTCCTAATATTTTTCGATATATTCACTTGCTTAAAAGTTATTCAAGGTTAAAGTTCAGCTAAAAATACCTTATCATATTCTTTTGTATTCTGACCAAAAAACTATCGTTGTTTATATTGAAATTACAGATAGGTACAGATTTTCTTCTATTAGATAATACTACTTGGTCTAATCATCCAGATTATTTAAAGGTTTAGAAATTGTTAAGCATCTAAAAGTGGTCAATGATTCTGCAGAATGAGCTGTCAAACTAACTGAAGAATATATTAATACTGTAGCTAAGCACGAAGATCAGAAACAGTATGTTCTTCAAATTGTGAGTGATTATAAAAAAAAATTTCCAAATGCCACCAAAGATGTTTAACAAAATAAATTTTGTTCATCAATGTGTTGGAAAATTTGTCATATTTTTATTAATAAAATGTAATAATTTAAGTTTAATTTATATCGTCAGTAATATTGTTTGGTTATTGAGATATTTAACACTATTTGTAACTGTGATACAGTTGAAATCTGATATTTTTTGCAATAAACAATAAATTTTAATATAAACAACGATAGTTTTTTGGTCAAAATACAAAAGAATGTGATAAGTTATTTTTAGTTGAACTTTAACCTTGAATAACTTTTAAGCAAGTGAATATATCGAAAAATATTAGGAGAAAGCTTCTGTAGAGCGTTCAATTTTCTACAAAAATAATTGTTTGCCATTGCCATTTATAAACTGTCATAGAGACATAAAAATTAATTGTAAAAAGTGCCAAAACCCCATGTTATTTAAATGGAAAATGTATCGTCTTGGAAGCACGGTTTATTATGAATATCAAGGGCTTATATGGGTCTGATATTTTTTTTAGGTCGTGAACTAAAAATTTTCTAGGCGAACAAAGTCAAAAATCAAATTGGTAAATAACGGACACCCTAATCTATATTGCTTTATTAAAATAATGAATACACCCCCGAAGCGTATATCTTGAAATTTAAAATGACTTTTTAGCTGAATACTCAACATGTGGGTGGCCAATAATTCTAGGAACTCTTGGCATGTCACCATTTCATTTCTGTTATCTGCCACTATTTATGTCAGATGTCAGTGGAAAAAGTAATTGGAAGAATAGAGATACAACTAACTAGAAATGCTTCAAAAATCTAATCGAAAATGGACATATACAATTAAACGAATATCAACAAAAATAAATATAACTGACATTTGACATAACTAGTGACAAAATAACAGACTTGCCAAAAGTTCCTAGAGTTATTGGCCACCGATATGTTGAGTATTCAGCGAAAAAGTCTTATGTTTTGAAGGGTAGACCTCAACTGTCATTCTTGTCAGAAAAAACCACTTTTGTTGGCAACACTGACCTTAGACTGAACTTCTCTATTAGTGCGGGGGGCTGAAAAAAGCGTATAATAACACCTTTGAACGTGAAGAGACATTAACTGAAGAATGTAGTTCGAAGTAAGTGCAAGTTCCAGATGTTTTATTATAGATATACAATGTGTCCCTTTTTTTAAAATTGTATTAGACTATATACTATAATATGTTTATGACGCGATTGTAATGGAAATAGGGTATGCACTGATGAGATCTACATCTACATCCTATTATATATTTTTAATGTCATAGAACAGACACAATATGTGGTATCTATTAAAAAGTTCAGCCAGAAAATAGTTTTTTTCCGCAAACGTCAAAAAAAGTAGACATTATTAACGTAAATTCATGATGTTGAAGTATGATTTCACAGACGCCACTTTTTTGTACGGCCGCGTGAGTGGACAAAAAAGTACTTTTTTGTACGCTGACGGCCGTATAAAAAAGTAGAATTTTTTACAGGGAAAATAATTATTAGTTGAACTTTTAAACTTTATTATCGATAATAATTATTAATAGTAAAACTACAGTTATTTAAGGTTGCACCGCACATATTTAATGCACTACCTGATTTATTCACTTCCAATTCAAGCGAATTTTGTGCAGAGTTGAAAGAGTTCATCGACAAAATTTCCCGTGACTCCTTACTTGTTGTTGCTTCTGTTACATCAACGTCGACATAATTTCGCTCATGAGAAGCTGCATTCAGGTACAGTGAAGAAGAATTCGACATCAAGATTTTTTCTGCAGTTTGTCTTTTATTAGACAAAGAGTCTTCAATGTATCCTTCAGCGACAGTGCTCGACCTCCAACAAACAAGTAATAACAGCTCCTCCATCCACAAGCAAAGTAGCTGAAGTTCTTCTTAACGCATGGCCGGTGTAATCTTTTGAATTTGGTAGTTTTAAATAAGTTGCTACTGTTTTGGATACGTTACTAATTGTATGAATTCCCATGACCATGCGATAACATTTTCCCTTTTGAAATTTCAAAAAAAAGCGTCGGCTTTCCATAGCTTGTGGACGTGAAGAAGTATATTTTCTGTAAAGATTTATATATTTTTCTCCAATAATTGTGAACGATCGTGGCTTTTTAGATATACTAACAGGAATCTTTATATGAATAACAGATCCTAAATCTTTTATATCGTCTATTGTCATGTTCACCATTTCATCGCATCTACATGCTCCAGATACGCCCATTATTAGAACAACCTAAAAGTAGTATGTATTTAAAAACTTGATTGTATTTATGCAGGTTAGAATATTATAACCATGGAGCTACTATGAAGAGGAGATGACCGTCGACTATCTTATAATAGGAAAGTGGTATCACATGAGTGACATTGTGATGTTAGCAATATGGCGTCGTCGGCAGAGCCGGACTATTTAAATTTTTAATCAATAAAAATATATTCACTAGTGAAATTCTTTTTCACCTAGGTATAGCGTAGCGGCTTTTTGAATTTTTGATTAGAGGTGGTTTTATTTATTTTACAAACATTAAATATAATATGAAGTTAAATAAAACTTATTGAAGCACAAAGAAATATATTCCAGTACAGTCCTTTCGATTGTTTACTAACCTATGATATGTTGTTCCTGATTATTTTTTCGTATTTACACTGTCTCTACTTCATGGAGCTACTATTAAGAGGAGATGACACAGTCGACTATCTTATAATAGGAAAGTGGTATCACATGAGTGACATTGTAATGTGAGCAATATGGCGTCGTCGGCAGAGCCGGACTATTTAAATTTTCAATCAATAAACATATATTCACTAGTGAAATTGATAATATAGAAACACTGTAGGTATTTGGTTGGCTGCCAAGAACCTCTTTTTACAAATATCAACAATATATCTCTTATTGATGGAGTTCTAAGAAATCTACAAACATTAAATATAATATGAAGTTGAATAAAATTTATTGAAGCACAAAGAAATATATTCCAGTACAGTCCTTTCGATTGTTTACTAACCTATAATATGTTGTTCCTGATGATTTTTTCGTATTTACACTGTCTCTACTTGTACAACTTCGTGAAGCACAAGAAACCATTATTGTTCAATTATTAAAATAGAAAAAAACGACACTAACAAAAATAAAATCCAAAAATACCCAATTCACATCCACAAAACAATACTAATGTCAAGTTGACAGAGAAGTGGAAGTAAAATGGCGAAGCCGATACCACTTTTATGAGAGGCGTAGCGACTCCTCTCAATACTAGCTCCATGCTCTACTTGTACAACTTCTTGAAGCACAAGAAACCATTATTGTTCAATTATTAAAATATAAAAAAAGGACACTAACAAAAAGAAAATCCAAAATTACCCAATTCACATCCACAAAACAATACTAATGTCAAGTTGACAGAGAAGTGGTAGTAAAATGGCGAAACCGATACCACTTTTATGACAGGCGTAGCGACTCCTCTTAATACTAGCTCCATGATTATAACGTTCGGCCATCAAACATTCAGACTCGCATTAAGACAGACGCAATTTAGACGGGAGAAAAAAGGATATGTATTTAGTTTTCAGCGATTCTAAAAAGTCTTTCACCAGCGAAGTTTTTATTTAAATGTCAGTTATGTCACTTTGACAATTCAATTGAATAATAAGAAGCAATTTTCCGGTATTTTGCATCCTCAAGCAAAAAAAATGGTAATACTTAACTGATAGATTATTTCGAGAATGAATGAAAAAGTGGAAATTCGTCAACCAGTGTGCAGGAAACATCAACCATCATTATTTTCTCCGGGTTTATTTGTAATCTCACATTTTGGTAACCTCTGTGTCTTCTGATTTGATACATATGGTCAGTGACCTTTGAGCCCGCACGATAAGAGCGCTTTAAACTATACTATCCAAAAAATAATACGGGTCTGTAAACGTTCAAACCGGGAACTTATTACGTATAGGAAGTCAGGAAATGTAAATGAAAGTAATATAAACGTAATTGACATTATCAATAGTTAACTATTATACAATAAATTAGAAACATTTTATTACTTTTTACATAAGATTGGTTCAGTAATGCAATAATTATATTACCGAAATGAAATGAAGGCAATCTTGATCGATGACCTACATATTTTTATTATTTCACCTGCTATAATTTTCGATGTAGCTACAAACTAACCACGATGATATTTACTATGTTTGAATTACAGTAATTTTCAGATAAGTACATTTTAGTTTCGATATTTCATTATATAAATTGTACTTTTTAAAAATGACGGAAATAAATGAAGTGATTTTCACAATCAACTTAATAACAGTAACAAAATTAGCTGGTTGGATCTCTTATAACTTGTAGAGTACGAGCCCAGTCCAGCCATAGTTGGCCCACATATAAAAATTATAGTATTTCAAAAATTCAAATTCAATAATTTTAAAATTTTGGTTGCCTTTCGAAAAAAAAAGCGGAAAGTACTGATTTGTCGCTCGCAAATCGCACCAAAGAGCTTTCTGCTCGAATCACACACAATATTTTTTACGCAAACACACGATATTAAAGAGATATAATAATGTGTTTTTTCCACTACAAGTTGTGAAGTTGACAATTATTGCTTCTTCTAGCCCACTGAGAAGTTGAATTTCTCTATTAGTGGTTATTAATTTTTTCTATTATTAACCTATGTTAACAATAATGGACAAATTCAAATATTTTGAGAATTCAGGGATAGTAGTTCAACAAAAACTTGTGCAACATCATTTTGTATACCCAGGAAATTGTCTTTAACATATTTGCTGCTTGAAATTACCTATCAAGATAAAATTATTTGAATAAAAATGACATTAGTTTAAAATTCGCGCTCAACCAAAAATGACTGATGACATATGGAGTACGTTCATAATATATCGAAAACAGACAGTGTACTTGTCAGTCAGACGATGGAATGGAGTAAACGCTTCTCGTGGTGCGTTTCTGAATTAATTTTAATGTTTGTCTTAAATTTGGCTAGTAGTGGAAAAAATTGTATATCCACCATGGTGGTGAAGATATTTATAAACCTCGCACCTTATTCGTAGCAATGGGGTACAATAGAATTCTTAAAAAATGGGTTGATTTTTACCAATCTTCATTTACTCCGGAAGGAAGCTACTAGTCTCTAAGACTTTCCTCAAAAACTAAGTAGAATTAAGGAGCCCAATATATCTTTTAGGTATCAGAGAATTATACATATATATATTATATGCTCTACAGGCCTTGTAGACCCAGGGCAGTTATTTTTCTCCATTCCTCTCTATTCTTAGCTTTCTGTTTCCAATTTCTTATTTTCAGTTTATTTATATCAGACATCATACTTTCAAACCATCTTTTTCTAGGCCGCCCTCTTCTTCTTTTGCCAATAAGAGTCCTGTAAAGAGCCATTTTTGTCATTATTTCTTTGTTCAATCTTTCTACGTGTCCCAACCACCTTAACCTGTATGTTTTTATTCTCGATGTTATCCTTGCTTCTCCATATAACATGTCTATTTCTTCATTTGTTCTCCTTCTCCATCCTTCATGTGTTTTTATTCCACCGAAGATTGCTCTCAGAATTTTTCGCTCCCAGCGCTCCAGCTTTTCTTCCTGTTTTTTTGTTAAAATCCATGTTTCACTTTCGTATGTTACAGTGGGTTTTATAATGGTAAGTATTATATATTCTTATCTTCATCTTTCTTGAACAGTATATTTTTATTTCATCAGTGACTGGAGCATTCCAAATTTTCTGTTGTCTTTCGTGATTCTTGACTGTATTTTTTGTTCTTCGTGGGCATTGCTAGATATTAGTACTCCCAAATAAATAAATTCATGTACCCTTTGGAAACTGTAGTCCATTTCCCTTGTCGTTTTCACTATCAGATTCACTCCGATACTTCCAGTATCTCCAAGGACCATATATTTTGTTTTTCCTTGATTAATTTGCGGTCCTAAAATGTTTGCTTGTTCTGCGAGATTTTTTGTAATTTTAGTGAGCTCTTTCTTTGATTTTGCCAATACTGTCAAGTCATCTGCATACGCAATGCACTGATGTTCGTTATTAAAGATTGTACCATCTGTTTTTACTTTAGATCTTCTGATAATGGCTTCGAGTGCTAAGTTAAATAAAACAGTTGATAGCGGATCCCCTTGCCTTACACCATTTCCGACCCTGAAGACCGTTGATTTGTACCCATTCCAAGTTATTTTGTTACCAGTGTTCAAAAGAGTCATTTTTGTTAACCTGTTGCCTGGTACTCCTAACCATTTCATAGCTTCGAAAAGTTGGTCTCTACTAACTGAATCATACGCCTGCTTAAAATCTATAAAGAGAGCATGTAATTCCGTTTTATACTCATAACAGATCATTTGAATTTCCTTTAAAGTGAAAACCTGGTCTGTTACCGACCTGTTGCTCCTAAACCCTGCTTGGTACTCCCCTAGTATATTCTCAGCATATTTATTCAATCGAGCTCTCATTAGTCTTGCCAAGATTTTATACACTGTATCTAATAACGCAATACCTCTGTAGTTGTCGCAGTTTGTTTTATCTCCTTTTTTGTGCAGAGGGCTTATCAGAGCTATATTCCACTCCTCTGGTATTTTTTCTAAGTGCCAAATATACTTTATTAGTTCGTATATTTCACTTATTAGTTTTGCTCCTCCTCCTTTAATCATTTCTGCTGTTATTTCATTTTCTCCTGGGGCTTTGTTGTTTTTTAGATCCTTTACAACTTCTTCTACTTCTTGCCTTGTAGGTTCTTCTATCTCCTCATCGAAATCTTGATATCTTTCATCGTTGCTCGGATACTGATCGCACTCTTCTTTATTGAGTAACTCATTAAAATGTTCCTTCCATCTTTGTACAACTTCTGTAGGTTCTGAGATTAGCTGTCCTCCCTTATTTTTGTATCAGAGAATCTCACCCCAAAATACATACATTCATACAAGGTATGTCGCCAAAAATATTCAGAGTACAACTTGTGCGGATACTGGGTATTTCATACGAGTGAGACAAGATGATGAAACGCGAGCCTAGCACTAGTTACCGAGGGGTAAACCGCCGTCAAAAATTTTTAGAACTACTTCCACATTTTTCCACCATACTTCCACATACTGTTTTTAAGTTAGTTGACGATGTAAGAACTCCTGCAACCTTTTTGTAATGCAACACGTTTCCATAACGAACACATACATTTATAATTTCTGAAAACACTCAATAGCATTGATTTTTATAATATTTTATCTGTTGTTTGGCTAACTTTAACACCCTGTATCTCGAAAACTAAAGCTCCAATTACCCATGTCGACAGGAAATTTACGCAAATTTTCGCATTTTATACACGCTTTTTCAGTTTGTAACACTTATTCATTAACACCCTGTATAATGACCTATTCAATAATTCTAAATTCGTTATTTTCGCGACACTTTGTCTAATTTCTGTATAAAACTTCCAGATCCTTCCACCAAGCATCCACATACTTCCACCAAACTTCCACATAACTTCCACTCGCTAGTTAGACATTATACTAATATTATAGAACAGACCCATGACTTCTAGTTCTTTCTTTCATATTTTTTCCATTTTATTCGAACTCTTGCAATCCTTTTCCAGTCCTCTATTCCCTGTTCCAAGTCTTCTTTAACAGCATCCATCCATTTATTCCTAGGTTGTCCACTTTTTTTCTTGTATCTTTCACCTCTAAGAAGCATCCTCTTCACACACGGTGACTTATACATACATGTCTTGGATTTCTTTATTTGTCATTCTTCTCCATTGCACTGCATTTTAAATTCCTCTTTATATGAGGATGTATTGATATCTAGTTTGCCTAGGGCCTACACCAGTTCCATGTATAAACAAAATATCCAAAAATATCCAAAAATCTGCTGGAAAAGTTCTTGCTTCAGTTTTTTGGGATTGTCATGGAGTAATCATAATTGATTTTATGGATAAGGGTAGAACAATAACCGGAGATTACTATTCGACATTACTGACCACTCCACGGGAATTAAAAGACGCGGAAAGCTATCCAAAGGTGTTTTGTTTTTGCAGGACAACGCCCCTGCACACAAATCTCATGTTGCCAAGCAAAAAATTCGTGATTTAGGGTTTGAATTACTAGAACACCCCCTTTATTCACCAGATTTGGCTCCGTCCGACTATCATCTCTTTCCTTAACTGAAAAAAAGTTTAAAAGGTCGTAAATTTTCTCCCAGCGAGGAGGTTATAAAAGCTGTGGAGGTCTGGTTTGCAGAGCAAGAAGAAACATTTTTTTTGAAAAGTCTAGAGACGTTGCAGGCTCGCTGTAATAAATGTATCCAATTGAGAGGAGAATATTATTATGTTGAGTAATAAAATATTTTGACATTGAAATTTTGTTTGGTACTATAGTAGGCTAAGAAGTTTTCAATATACATACATATGTATTCTTTCTATATAGTATCCAAGCTTCACTTCTATATAGCAATTTAGGTTGTCTGATTATTTTGTATGGTCTGATCTTTGTTGTTCTTGTTGATAATTTTTGATTTTACCACATTTCCTAAGGCTTTCATTATTCCTTTTTCTATATCCACATCTTTATTGCTTTTACTCCCAGATTTTCAAAGTGAGTTGCTTTTTGAAACGAATAGTTCTTATAGTATAACTAATGTTAATGTGATGACCTTGAATTGTATTACAAATTTTATGCAGGTTAATTTTAATCCACTATATTAATTTGAGTTACATATGAAAAGCATTATTTCACAATATTCGAATTTATAAAACAATTTTATGCACGCCATTTGGCGGCTTTTTCCTTCAAAGGGATTAAAAATATGGGTCATCACATTAACAATAGATACACTATACCATTTGCTTGTTATATCTATTTTCGTGTTTTCACCGGCACCCATTTCTAAATATTTATTTTCCAGACTTCTAAAGATCAGCTGCAATTCTTTTCTTGTTATTATTCTCGCAATATTTACGAGAAAAAAAATACTTAAAAATATGGAAAATACTCGAAAGTAACGTAAACTTTTGGGGAATCCCGGTTTCTCTGACGCGCACTGTATTTTCGATCAAAAAAAAGTTTCAATTCATCCTTCTAAATATACGACCACGAACTTCAAATGTTGACATTCAAGTTAGCAGACAAAAATCGCGAGTTTATAATTATAAATATTTATTGCCCTTCTCGCGGTTCAATCGCGTGACCCATTTTATAAAAATAAACAATATAATTTAAACGAAGGTAATGTCAAAGAATCACTTTAATTATTATAATTAATTAAGAAAAATAAATATTTACCAAACAGGATGTTTGCCAAACAACTTACCTCATTCCACATCCAATAGCAATTTCAGTTATCGCCTCTTCGAGTTAATCCAAATAGCCAAAAAAAAAACATCACCGATCACAAAAAAACATTATCGAAACTTATTAATAATAATTAAAAAAATAAATAAACCACATAAGAACAGTCACACTCCACTAAAAACATCATCCAACTCGAACACGAGAAGAATAAGGTTGTTGGCCTCGAGCCGATTGAGAGGTAAGCAGCTGTTTATACGTCTCCTTGCGATGGAGGTGCGATTACTACTGAAACGTCGAGTCGACGTCGGATACGGAGCACACAATACGTAGTCGTTCCGAAGCGTGCTCGTCGAGCCGTAGCGACCGCGATGTGGGGACACCCTCAATGCATGGTTACTTGGAATTTCGCGGCTAGAGATAGAGGGTATCCTGCATGGCAGGAAGGATCGAATACGTTAACCAACTGGACAGGAACAGAATTATTAAATATGTTTTCGGTAGACCGTGCATTTTTGAGCTATGTTAGTTACGTATTTTGGTATAGGCAACCAGCCATACAGTAATAAATACAAGTATGCTTTGGCAAGTTTTTATCTGAAGCCGTGAAAGGAATGCAGTCGAAAACACTCGATATTGCCACGTTTAACTATGAAAAAGCGAAAGTGCTAAGTATGTAGTGATAATGATTAGAAAAGGCACTATGAAACAATGCAATACTTGGAATCCAAAGCTTTTTTTCGGCTTTATCCATTTTTAATGCTTTCAGAAACAAATTAGGTCACAAGAACTCAGAGCGTGATACACGAATAAGAACGTAACCAAATGACGCCACTGCATGGGGCAGCCATCTTTATGACGTAAAGCGCGTTTTGGCGGACTTTCAAATTTTATGATTTTTAAAGTCGTTTTAGAAGTAAAGTTTATATTTTTTTGAAAAAATAGGCATGCAAGGTGTTAGGGGACCTGATAAAGCGTCAATTCCCACCAATAGCAAAATTTATGCTTGTACCCTATTGCTGTAAGAAAACTATTGAAAACTGGATTAAAAACTGGAACTCAAATTGAAAACTAGTGGAAGATGGAATTTGGCAGTCTGCGTTCGGCCGATTTGTGCTCCTACCTTAAATCGACCGTTTTGAACTCCTATAATTTCCTTCGGGGCGCAAACCGGCAAGCCTTAGGAGAAAAGGGTAGGGTTTAAGGGGCATCTACCAAATTCGACCTTGCACAAATATGCTTTGTATATTTTTTTATTTCCCCACGTCCTCACGTTTAAGTTCACATAACGAAAATTTTATTAGAAATATGAAAGCTCCGCAACATGTAGGTAACCATGCGGTCCAAGCGGATTTTGGTTCACGTACTACTCTATTAGCTTCGTCAGTACTGAACTGGGAGACCGCCAAGACCGGCGAGCGTTGTATCAACAATGGAACGGCACGCGACTACCGAAGCAGAGAGACAATGTCAGTCATAGAAGGATAGAAAAGCGAGAGATGGATTTTTATCCGATATTTTAGTGGTAGCAACCGAATTTCAATAAGGAATTGTACGGTCATAAGTAATTTGAGGATTCTGAGATTTTTATATAGTATTCATAAAGCTTCAAATTAGACTTCTTATAAATTAATTTTTCCATTCAATCCATATTTAATTCTTTACAAGGGCTCAAACTTTGCTTAATATGTGTAATTACTTCATGATTCGTATTTTTTTCAACAAAATTTGGTTAGCATTTCAAAGTTTTTATTCGATGAGAACTCTAAGTTCAACATTAATCTACATGATATAATTTTTCCTTAATTTTCAATACATCCATTACCTCAAAATTCTTTGCCAAAAATACTTCGATATTTTGTCAAATCGCTGCCGATAGATTCCCCTTAACGAGGGAAATTATAGTTAGGAGCAAGAAATGGCCCACGCCTGTCCTGGAAAATGTATAAAAATTTCACGGTTTCAGAAAATGTAGTTGGAAATAACTTCCCTCTTCAAGTAAGTTCAACTAGCTATTTTTTTCTTCCAGTTCTTCCATTACCTTTAGTTATTATTGCAAGTAATCTAGCAAAATCTCGTGTTCGAAATACCAATTTAACCCTGAGTGATATGTCATTAGTGTTACGACAACAACAAAAAATTGATTATAATAATAATTATTAATAACAACTTGAAACGTCGGTAGATTATAAAGACATTATTACGAAATTAGTTGGTTAGACACCTCCACAACATTAGCAGAAACGTATCCACGCAAACACCCAACACAAATGTCACTTACAACATTGTATAATAATAATTGTTTCTACTTTGTTAGCATTTTTTTTAAAGTTTCTCCGTTCCACAGGTCTAGTATCGACTTTAATGTTTAACTTTAGAGCACTGTATACTTTTTTGTAATTAAGAAGAATGGGCAATGTTTATTTACTAGACGTTTGATGACGATTATTATTTTTAGAAGTAGGATATTCTTAAGTTTACTGATATGCCGGAAATGATGGGTAATTAGTTGTTTACAGACGAACACATGTGAAGATTGAGGATACGATAGATGGGGCGTACATGAACTGCGGACCAAAAACCATAAATGATTTTCAAAATTTGTCATGTGTTTTTAATGACCCATGAATTGCGGACCAAGTCGAAAGAGAAGGGCTGCATCCTTGTTTTCTATGATAGATTTGAGTGTGTAGTAGTTTGATGTACGTATTTGTGAGGAAGGCTGCATCCTCGTTTTACGTAATAGGTTTGAGTATGTAGTAGTTTAATGTACGTATTTGTGAGGAAGGCTGCATCCTCATTTTCCGTAATAGATTTGAGTGTATAGCAATTTGATGTACGTATTTGTGAGGAAGGCTTAGTCCGCAATTCATGGTTTTTAAAAGAGGGGTCTTCTTGGTTTGGTCCGCAGTTCGAGTACGGAATTATTAAAATCAGGTAATCGGTCCGCAATTCGAGGCCGCCGGATAGATGCCTGTGATTTTCAAAGTAAGAAAAAACAAAAATTTATACCAAAACAAAAGATGTTTTTTCGAATATTGATAAAAAGTGGTTTTTTCATACTTTTTTTTTAAAATTTGTTTGAAACTATTTTACAATATCTGCGTTTCCAATAGCGTGCTCAAAAAATTGTTGGGGTATCCTTTTCAATATACAATTTTGATCATTGCTAAAAGAGGGCGCTAGTTACACTTGTTTGTGTTAATTAAAACAAAGTAAACTTTTTTGGGCTAAACTTACAACTAAAATAATAAAAAAATATTGAAAAGCGTTAAATTCTACAAAAATAAAAGTGACTCTTCTTTATTTCGTGTAACTCAATCGGTTATCGAGTTATTTGCTTCTAAAAAGTTCAATAAATTTTAATTTTTTCATAAAAAAAATTTATTATTCCCTAAATATGTAACAACAATGCAATAAAGATCGGAGATTTCGAATTTGAAAAAGTGAAGAAAGTCAAATACTTAGGTGTCACAGTAACAAACACTGGAAACAGGAAAAAGGAAATAGAAGAAAAAATCATTAATGCAAATAGGGCTTACCATGCCAATAAAAAACTTTTAAAAAGCAAATTACTCTCAAGACAAACCAAAATCAATATTTATAAAGTGCTAATAAGACCCGTCATGTTGTATGCTGCTGAAACAATGACACTGACTAAAAAGGAAGAAGAAGACTTGAGAATAATAGAAAGAAAGATAATGAGAACAATATTGGGACCAATCAAATTGAGAGAAAACGAGTACAGACAAAGAATGAACTATGAAATTGAGCAATACTGGAAGGAGAGGACATGGTAAGGAAAATAAAAAGACAAAAAATGAAATGGCTGGGACACATATATAGAGCAGAAGAACAAGAAATAACACTGCAAATGAAACAATGGGATCCTGGGGGAAGAAAACGTAGGGGTAGACCTAGAATAAAATGGCTGGAGCAGGTGAAGGAAGATATGACAAGAGCCGGAATTGGAGGATGGAAGGACAAAGTTAAGGATAGGAAACTATGGAGAGCATTGACAGAGAAACTCTAAAAGGAAAAACGGGGATTGATCCACTCCAAAAAAAAGGATCCAGAAAGCGTGAAGCGGCGAAACCCCAGCAGGGGTATCAAGCCATTATATATATAAATATGAAACAATAACAAATTTGTAAACAAAAAAAAAACTTCAAAGCAAATGCTCAAAGAGAAATTGTGAAAACATAAAAAATTATTGCGAAGATCAAAATTTAAATTTAAACTTTGAAAACTAGGAAACTAGCAATATTTGCATAAGGCATGTTGAGCAGAATCATCATATTTTGAGGTCTAGAATCTACAGTTCAGAGATTGGACATTCTTAATGAATCACCCTGTATAACCCAAATTTATACTTTTCGTATTGGAACGAACCCTATTAAATTTTTTTTCTCGCTTTTAAAATCATGTTTAACATCATGTATAGTTGACGCAATTCTTCTTAAGTTATGTTGAACAGCTAAACTCTGAAAGGTATTAATATTATTTTTGTCTACTTTCCAAACACGATTGAATTTGATGTTACGTATTTGTTAAAAGGGCGTTCGGTTTAAACGGGATAAAAGACATGAACTGAGCCCTTTTTGTATCCCATTCGATTTTTCATGAAAAACGAAATTTCAAAGCAAAAACCATAAACAAAACTAAATTCTATGAAAAAATAACAAAATAAATAAATCTTATAACAATGAATAAAACAATCATTTAAAAATAAATGTTGTGTCTAACTTCTCTTTGTCACTACTACATAAGTAACATGAAAAATACGTTAAACTTGATTAATTTTCTTGTTCCAAAATAGTATATTATGATACAAGTGTATAAACAAGCCTTTTAAGCACGCATGACGAGTTTGGAAGCACGAGGCAAAGCCGAGTGCCTTTTAACGAAGTAGTGCTTAAAAGGCACTTATACACGTGTATAATACGCTATTTTTTATTATACCTGCACCGCAGTCTGAAAAATACTCAGATTATGATTTTATAAAAACGAAATTGAAATTTCTTTTTCATACTAATTATTCATGGCATTATCCTTTTTTTAAAGTATCCTTGGCAACATCAGTAACCCGAGAAACGCAAAGTCTAAATATCATGACTTTAATTATTGATCTGACATGAGTACTTTGTTATGTCAAATAGAACAATAATTTGCAAGTGAAATGTGTGTTGATGAATGTTAATACAATGATCGAAAACGAGGATAGGTCATCTGTTATTAGATTGTTAGCCGCACAAGCTGAAGGGAGGTTAATCTCCGACAAATCCAAGGAAGCGTATCTAAAGGAATACAAAAAATTTACGAAATGGATGGTCACAACCAACCAGACGGTGATCGATGGAACGTTAATGCTTGCGTATATGAACAAAATGGTAGGTAGCAATTTATTATTGAAAATAGCAATCATTTAACGAAGTTTCATTATAGTCAAGCCTTTACAAGTCGTCATCATTGTGGTGCATTCACTCCAAACTGCAAACGATGCTGCGAATCAAACACGGGGTGAACATTGCTTCTTTTCATAAACTACATGCTTTTATGAAAAACACAAACAAAGGACGTGAGCTTAAAAAGTCTTGGGTGTTTACAGAAAAGGAACTACGCAAATTTTTCGTAACAGCACCTGACGATACCTTTTTATTTTTGAAGGTTTGTACTGAATTGACAGTTTTCACAAAATTTTGACAGACTAATATTTTTTATTGTTACCAAGGTGACTTTATAGAGCACATGTGCTTCAATCGGCCTTTCAAGCACGCTTTTGCGTTTTTTTATCAGCGATTATGATGCAGGTATAATAAAAATCAGTCTTCCATACCATCGCATATCCACTATTTTTCTACTTTCCATGACTGTTTCACGAATATTTAATTGTTTCAAATCATTTACAAACAATCATTTATGTAAAATCGTCGACGACACAGTGGAATTAATAATCCCTAATTAAGATTAGCATACAGTATGATAATCTAATCCTATAGATACTTATAAAAACTTGAACGTATAATGTTGAAACTCGATAATTCATATGCAAACGAAATTTCTCCGATATTCGTAGTAAAATAAATGGAAATAATATTCGAGTGATTTACTGTTATAGTTTTTCTGCAGTCGAATTACGCAATTTGTCATGGAAGGTTTGCATCGAAACCGTAGTAAAAGTAAAAGTTTTTCAGCGTTTTACATTATTTGTTTATTTCTGTTTATGATATAATTTCTCAATACTTTCTAAGTTATTTAAAATATACAAATACGTTTTACACCAGATTTTTTTTTCTATATCCTTAAAATATACAATTTTATTAAAAAAATGCTAAACGCTATTTTAATTATTTGAATTTATCAATGGTGCATTGTTTTGCTGAAACAAAACATGGTAACTCAACACAATCGTTTAATGGCCAACCATTTACGTGGCTATACTGAATAAATGTGCCGGAATGTTGCTGGCGGGAAAGGGATAATAAGGAAGAAAAGGATGTTTGCATATTAAAGACATGGACACAGTAAGGAAGACTTATTTGGAATATTAATAGTAGCGTTCCAGCTACCTTTGTCAAGATTAACTAATGATAAAATAATTTTTGGTCCCTATCTGACACAACGAAAAAAATATGACAACTAGACAATCAATAATATTTTGAAGTTTAAGACTATAGTATGTACAAAAAGTACGAGGAGTAATAAACCCTAATAAAGTATGCAAAACCTTTACAGGGAGCACCATGAAATTTTTGATAAATCTCTTACTTTAAATTACATTTCTTCCGTAAATCTAAAAACCAGGTAGATCGACCCCGTATTTGTTTCAGTTGTAGCAAAGTTTAGGGCTTCTTCATTGTTAAAGGATTAGCAGATAAGCAATAACGCAATGCAGTGGTGTGTATTTTGGGAAAAAAATACGTTTTAAATTATAATATAATAAAAAATGAAAAGAAATAATTATTGGAATACATTTATTACTTACATTTTATTCTATTTCCGACTCGGAAGAGGAAGAATCGTTGTTGACATTAATAATAATAGGGTCGATTAAATCATCACAAATATTGTCAATTTTCAACATATTTGCCTCTACTTTGATAACATGCTCGATACAGTTTGTCCAATTTTCCTTACTAACATGACTTACAGCACTCTCAAACAATTTCACAACATCGTTTATTTTAAAAGTAGTATTTTTTTTTTCCAACTTCCCCCTTTACCTGAGCCCATATTAATTCTATGGGATTAAGTTCACAATGATAAGGGGGAAGTCGAAGAACTGATATACCACGAGAAGAAGCCATTTCTTCTACAATGTAGGTTTTGTATTTATTCTTGTTCATTTTTGCAATTCTGTAAAGTTCTTTCCTCAGTGGATCTTTTGGAAACTTAATATTTTTCGAAATAAGCCACTCCAAAAGCTCTGCTTTACGCCAACAACTTGTGGGCAATGCTTCTCGTAACCGTGAATGGTAACTTGCGTTGTCCATAACAATAACAGCCCCTTTTGGAATCAGATCCAACATTTGAACAAACCATTCCTCGAAGACATCCCCATTCATATCTTCGTGATAGTCCCCCGTGCGTTTTGAAATAAAAGTTAATAATCCACCATCAACAAAACCTTCAGAACTTCCAACATGGACAATGATAAGTCTTTTTCCTTTTCAAGATGGTGGCAGCAAACCTAACGACAAACCTTCCACGAATGCCTGCCTTCCGCTTTTAATGTTTTCATCTTGCCAAGATTTGGAAACTGTATATCCAGCATTTATCCATGTTTCGTCTAAGTAGAAGATTTTCAAATTTTGTTCTCTGGCATGTCGAATGCTTCTTAAATAGTCTCTTCTCCAAAAAACTATTTCCGGTTTATCTATCAAGAGAGATTTTCTATTAGGTTTTGTATATCTGAAACCCACATCTTTCAAAAGTTTGCATAATGTCATTCTGGAGAATTTTGGATAGTCCGTATCTTCTTGCACTGATGTCATAATTTTGTCAAGTGTTGGAATTTCCTTTCGTAAGTAAAATCCATGGACTTTACGCCTTAGTCTTTGTTTTAATGACTCATCGATCTCAATTGGTTTTCGGCCTGAAGGAGTTTTAGGGGGTTGAAGAGTTCCATTCTTCCTTTCTTTTAGTAATCTATAAATTGTTGATTTAGCAACACACAACATAGCAGCCGTTAATTCCACAATATCATCAACACTTGCACTTGGATCCTTGTTTTTCAATGATATATAACAATTCAATATCAGAGTTTTTTCATTTAAAGATAATGGACCTGTTTTTGGTCGTTTAGATGGTCCTTGGCTTAACGACATTGTTTGGTACTTGCACAATTAACATTCAACAAATGTTTTAAATATATTCCAACTGTTTACAATATTATGAAAACCATACAACTTCATACAACTTTACTCAAAGAACTAATACTAAGTACTGCCTTTCTTTATCAAACTTACTAAAATTTATGTACCACTATCACTTTTTTTTATTAAAATTAGTACATCCCGTTACCTCTGACCTAAATCGTATATACTTTAGCATAGCTGCAACTCATTCGTTCAATACAAAATGTACCTTACGGTATACCCTCTTAAAATATATTTTGGTACGTCTATGAAATCTACTTAAATGAATGATTTATTACTCCTTGTCCTTTCTATATAGACTATACAAAACTTTTTTGTCAAATTTTATTATGGTCCATTCATATCACATCTCTGGTAAAATGTGGAATAAAATATTTTATTTTATGACATTCCAAAGATATGATAGTCTACTAGAAATGGAATCCAGTGAAGTGCACTTTCCAGGAACGGTTTTTATTGGGATAGCGCTTTTTTTCGCTTATTTTGGAAATGTTGTTAATAAAACGCGTTTGTTGTTACTTTTTTGTGTATAATTATTTTTGTTTTCAAAATATGTATTACTCAGTTTGGTGATTTTGTGTATTGAAGTGTGTATCGATTAACAACTATTCCAATGATAAATCATAAGAAAACCTGGATAAAAACTTATGATGCTATCCTGATAACGCAGGTAATTGATTATTGGAAATTTCTCTTTCTAACATTGGTAACCAAATTTGACTACATTCGTCTGAAATACTAGCTACACATTTATCTGCATTTAGTTGTATTAAAGCACTTTCTTTGATTTTTCGTCTTTTATTATTGGGCTCTTTCAATATTATTTTTGTCGAATACCATTGAATTTTATGCCCCTCTTCCCAAGCATGTTTACCTGACTTAAAGAGCTCCCTATCTTTGATATATTTTTTATGTTCACTTATTCGGACTTTCAATGGTCTAGATGTTTCACCTAAATAGAATTTGTCACATTCACAAGATATCTGATATATGCAATTTTTTGAAGATTGTTCTTCATTTTTTGGTTTTGTTTTTGTTAGTATAGATCTCAACGTATTGTTAGATTTGAAGCTAGTTCGAATATTGAATTGATTACCAATTTTCTTAATTCTTTCTGATAAACCCCTAACATACGGTATTGTCAAGTTTTTAAAAATTATGTTAGCTGAATTATTAATATTATTGTTATTAATATGGGGTATTAACAATGAGCCCTTCTCTATATTCTTAATTTCTTTATTTACAAATTCTGCCGGGTAATTATTGGCATTTAAAACCATTTTTTAGAACCGAGATTAGGCAGTAAGTAGCTCTGGAAATTGGGAAAATTGGGGTGAGAATGGAGGGAACTTTACCGGTAAACTTAAATACATCAGTACCTATTGTTAGGAATGTAAAAAGAAACCCTCACTTCTCACTACGTTAAGATTCGGTGGTAACTCAACACAATCGTTTAATGGCCAACCATTTACGTGGCTATACTGAATAAATGTGCCGGAATGTTGCTGGCGGGAAGGGGATAATCAGGAAGAAAAGGGGTGTCTGTATATTAAAGACATGGACACAGTAAGGGAGACTTATTTGGAATAGTAATATAGAACAGAAATTAGGCAGTAAGTAGCTCTGGAAATTCAGGAAAAATTAGGGTGGGAAATGAAAGAACTTTTCTGGTAAACTTAAATACATTAGTACTTATTATTATGAATGCAAAATGAAGGTGACTGGGTACTTTGAAAACCTTACGTCAAGATTCGGTGAAAATGGAATGAAAATACACAATATTTTTGTAGAGCTCGAGTAGTAGGATAGAATGGACCATTTATTTGGTAACTTGAGTTTAAATTTTTGAAGAACACGGGATTGAGGGTGACTGGAGGCAAATAAATAAAGAAGTTGAAGAATGAGAAGCAGGATTAAAATGAAATTTTACATATTTTGATACTTTGACAAAAACAATTGATTGTAATAAAAATTGTATGTGAAGAAAATATTGCCAAACGTTGGCGTTGGTGTGTGTAAATTTGAAACACCTGGTCAACAACAATTGAGGTTGCGTACGTTAATTTTCAAGTGGGCGATTACGGAAACAATGCAAGCTGTCGTCCCTTTTGGAATTGTAATTAACCATATTATTATGGGCTTGTTGATAAATAGGCATGATGACTGATTTTGAAAAACTGCTCCACGATGTTCTCACGTATATACTTTATCTACAATAAATGTTGTTTCTGTAAGAAAAAAAGTTTTTAAAGGAAAAATTCAACTTTATAAAACATATTTCAAATTATACGCCAAAACGCTAGAATAGTAATGGCGTCTGTCTATGACATCATCAATTCGTAAATACCATTTATAGGTGTTCTGTGTCGATAGGTTATCTATGATCCTGTGGTAAAATCGTCAAAGTAAAACCATAGACAGATTATATTTTTCTATGAGTCAAACTTCAAACACTTGACACATGATCCAACTAAAGTCAACAAACAACAAAGTAAATTCAAAACAGATGTTCGGATCATAGATATTTGCGAAAGTACGACGTCACTCTCTTCTGATTGGAGTTTGAGATAAGATGGCGGATGGTTAAATTTTGTGCTTATATTTTTACTAAAATAAATGTAATCAAACAAAATAAAAATAAGTGATTTCTTTAGAATCTCTGTATCTTATATCAAATCAATATTTTAGTGATTCTTAGTGACTGTCATCATGCCTATTTAAGCTTATTCATATTCGAAATCTTTGAAAGGCAATAGAGTACACGCATATTTCATATTTTGCTTGGATATTAATTTATAATAGTAAATATGATATCAAAAATTACTAATAATAGGAAATAAACCAGTGTCCATCGGAAATTACTGACAAATTTTTAAAGTAAAATTCAAATTTCAATGCACTTTCCGACCACAACCCGAGGATTTCCGAACGCTACCGATGATACGTGTGATGTCATATCTCGTGTGTTTACTTATGTCAATATGGCCGGTATTGCATAAGGTTATGTGTAGTTATCTGTTTATATTGTATTTTAATCAATTATATTAATTGCTTCATCGACGTAAAAATATCATTTATATGTTTGTTTGAGACCATTACGTGTTTGTGTGTGCTTTTTTTTATTTCTTAAAGTCAACGTAAAGTGGAAAGTGGAAAGTGGACATAAATATTCGATATTTCCGAGGATATTTTAAAACTTTTGGAAGAATATATTTTTTTGCGTGATCGATATTTTTTGTTTATTTACAGCATTGGTTGTCAGGTCGGTAGGTTGTGTTTACTGGTTTCTAAGTCTAACACGTCGGTAAGTGATTCACTTACCGTTCAGACGTCGGTAAGTAAATCACTTACCGACGTCTTAGCCCTACATACATTTAAGTGGTCGTAAATAATATATTACTTCACTCATCACACAAAAGGAACAAACAAATAAGAAGATTGATATTTTTTTTAATGAACAGAATCGAACAGAACAATATAAAAAGTAATAAATAGAATGAAAACAATTTCACCAAAATGCAAATTGTATTTTAAACTGATCGAGAAGTATAAATGTTACTTCTGACATTTCGTTCATTTCGAAGATATTTAAATTATTTTATTCGAAATTCAAATATTTCAATACGATCGCGCAAAAAATGGTATAAGCATTTCGAACGTTAAGGGTAATACCGGTCTCCAGCAAAATTGGAGCAAACATTGGAGCAAACATTGCTGTCGACCGGTAAACAACCCTTACCGTTCTTGATACTTAATATACTATATTTACTAGTTCAGTTTTCAGTGACGATTCTTTCATATTTTGCGAGTAAAGATATGGCTAGCGAAGGTTTTGTAAAAGCACAAACTGATAACTTGCCCAAAGTAGACTCATTTATGCTGCTCGAATTCATGAAGTCAAACAGCTGCTTTAATGCAGAGGAAATGAGAGGAGTTATAAGTAAGTACGATTTAAACTATGTTTTATTTATATAAAATATACCAAACATATTTCGATGTGTGGTCGTAAGAAAATGATGTTTTTATGGTTGATTCCTAGACATATAGGTACATAACCTCAAACTATTTAAGAATAGAAATTACCAGCATAGAAATAGGTACTTACATTAAAATGGTCTTCATAAACAAAAGTAATGCCCTTCTTTTAAGTGTATTTTTGCTTGCGCCACCAGGTAAAGTAACAAATATTTTGTATGGAGTTTTAATAGACGTTGATTTACACACTGGAACAATGCAATACTTGGAATACAAAGTTTTTTTTTTTTCGGCTTTATCCATTTTTAGAGCTTTTAGAAAAAAATTAGGTCACAAGAACTCAGAGCGTGATACACGAATAAGAAGGTAAACAAATGACGTCATGGGGCAGCCATCTTTATGACGTAAAGCGCGTTTTGGCGGACTTTCAAATTTTATGATTTTTAATGTCGTTTTAAAAGTAAAGTTTATATTTTTTTGAAAAAATAGGCATGCAAGGTGTTAGGAGACCTGATAAAGCGTCAATTCCCACCAATAGCAAAGTTTATGCTTGTACCCTATTGGACTATTTTATATTGTCGATTATTTATTTACTAACCTCTAGGAAGTAGAATAATTATTTTAAAAATTATCCCTTTCGGGAACATGTACAATTGCACAAGTTGCGTGTTGAAAATTGTTTCGATACTTTCACCAATTGCATTGTTTTAATATCAACAATTTTTTATGTTATAATGTTCATAGGAAACTGGTAAAATTATTGTTAAACACGACTATTGTTTTTGCATAAATTTTCATTGCAATGTTATGTCATTTGTTCCACACTTCGATCACTAATGTGCTCTGTGCGCTCGAATACGACTAGAGAAAGGGAAGGGGGTCATAAGTCAGGGTTGACGCATGCGCTTCCTCATCAATAGCGCTAGAAGTTATTACTCATACTATAGTTGAAGCTACGCGGTGTCGGTAAGGGAAGCAAGGACGACAATCAATATCAGTCGATAGTCAAAGTGAGAAGGAAGAACACATTCACGAGCTAACCAATAGCAAGTCAGGTAGTTGCATAGCAATCGGCCGATCTCTACCAATAGTGTTCGTTCTGCGTACACGGTAATATGATACTTGTATGGCGTTGGCGGATTGAAAGAGACATTTAGAATTTCTGGAAAAATGTTTTTCGTGCAGCCGGACGCAAAACAAGCATTTTGCTGCCGCAACAGAGGCCGCAAAATGATATTTTGCGGCCGTTACCCAGAG
>CAJUYH010005078.1:24598-38626 GCA_910591685.1 Galerucella tenella
TATGGTAATAATAACTGTCAAATTTTAATTAATTAATCAGACATCTCGTCTAGTTATAAAATTTGTAAGTTTAGTTGTTGTTGTTCGTTTCCCCAATTTTGTTATGTTATTTCATTTTCCTCTGTGCTTTTATATCGACTATGCTGAACCAAAACCAAAGTTCTGTGACATTGGGTGCAAAATATCATTTATTTGATGATATTGACGACGAGAGCGATAACGACGACGAAGAAGAAATTTCAATAGTTTCTCTTGGAAAAAAAAGTTGCGCCACAACGAATAGAAAATTATGTGGAGATTGTATTGAAACGGTTTACACATAAGCAATTCCAACAAAACTTAAGAATAACTATTGAAAAATTCAATATATATTGATCCATATTATGGGATTAGTCTTGAGCTCTTTTAAAAATTTTGTATTTGTACTTTCTTATTTCTAGGTAACCGGTTACAAAAACTACGTCTTATTTCACATTTTTGAAAAGCGCAAACTCTGTAAAATAATACCACGCTCCATACCGCGGTCTAGAAATGTGTACATTGGAAATGTCAAAGTATATTTATGAACGCTGGGAAAGTAGTCACAGAGTAACAAAAATTCCATTTATGAACGATGGTTGTCAAAAAAGTGTACTCTGTAACGTTTATGAACGCACTCCTGATATGAAAGCAGTGTTGCCAGTTTAAAATGTTTCTAAGGAATAAATAACTTATTTTGCATTTAACTTTTAATACGGGATAACTCCGGATTTATTGGTAGACATTCGAAATTGGTAATATTATTGACTTTTGAAAAATAAGTGAGATCAACACAGATAAGAATAAAATAATGTAAGGTGAATATCTTTATAGCTGAGTACACATAACTAGAAAGTCAAGAAAACATTGTTGTATTCTGTGTAAAAATTTAATTTTTAAAATTGCAAAGCGCTTTCGGCTATTAAGCCATCTTCAGTGTTATACCTGCAAGTAAGTAATAAAAGTTGGAAATATGTAAAATAAGAAATAAGTAAAGAATTACTTACTCCTCAGGTATGTGGTACAGGAAACCTAATTAATGGTCGACAACGTCACAAAATAAAATTTCTTAAAATTAGATTAATTTAAAATAATCCCCTGATTGGGGTAAACTGTCTTTAAATTTTGAACATTTTTAGTTTAAATCTTAATGTCTTCAACTACTACTCGAACACGTGTTAGTAGAACGGAAATTGAAGTGACACTACTTCAATTTGAAATTAACAAATGACAATCTAATCTAAGTGAACACAGAACTCAAGCTATCCAACATGAGTATAAAAATAACATTGTAAAATTTTGTGTTAATGTAAATATTAAGGGGCATCTACCAAATTCGACCTTGCACAATTAGGCTTTGTATATTTTTTTGTTTCCCTACGTCCTCACGTTTAAGTTCACATAACGAAAATTTTATTAGAAATATGAAAGCCCCGCAACATGTAGGTAGCCAAGCGGTCCAAGCGGATTTTGGTTCACGTACTACTCTATAAGCTTCGTCAGTACTGAACTGGGAGACCACCGAGCGTTGTATCAACCGAAGCAGAGAGACAATGTCAGTCATAGAAGGATAGAAAAGCGAGCGATGGATTTTTATCCGATATTTTAGTAGTAGCAACCGAATTTCAATAAGGAATTGTACGGTCATAAGTAATTTGAGGATTCTGAGATTTTTATATAGTATTCATAAAGCTTCAAATTAGACTTCTTATCAATTAGTTTTTCCATTTAATCCATATTTAATTCTTTACAAGGGCTCAAACTTTGCTTTATGTGTAATTACCTCATGATTCGTATTTTTTTCAACAAAATTTGGTTAGCATTTCAAAGTTTTTATTCGATGAGAGCTCTAAGTTCAACATTAATCTACATGATATATTTTTTTCTTAATTTTCAATACATCCATTACCTCAAAATTCTTTGCCAAAAATATTTCGATATTTTCTCAAATTGCTGCCGATAGATTCCCCTTAAAGAACCCATTTAAATTTGCAAAAATTGTTGTAAATGGAGTAATTCGGCAATGCCCCGAAACGAAAATGTAAATTTCTTAAATAAAATTGTAAATAAATAAATTTGATATTAGGGTCTGAAAAAGTTCAAGAAAAAATTTAGACAAATTACAATCTACAATGAATTAAATCTATACACTGCTTTCGATTTAACAATTATTGGTATTTAACATTGTTGCCGACAAAAATTGGCAATAGCTTTTACAGATAAATACATTTGGCAACAGCTGACTGCGCACAATTATTCTTCTTTCTTTTTCAAGTGATTTTCTCATAGTTTCCTTGTGTATATGTTTAAATCGCATGGCTCGAATAGACTTTTCGCAATCTGTATGTATTACAGTTATAGATACAGGATGTCCCGTAAATGGTAGAGCGTTCAGAAATATTTAAAATTTCTCTAATCTTGTTAGTTTGCTTAAAAAATAAATTTACAATGTAAAAAAGTGTCTTATAGCAGTAGAAAGTTGAAAATCTTGGAGATGGATTAATGCAACGAGTTCAACAAAGAGTACCTTTTATGTAGAAAATTTAGGGAATAATTGTAGACCAAAGTTTCTGGCTCGAAATACAGGGTGATTCAATAATGTCACAATAAAAGTGCCACTGGCCCAATAGATTTTGACAAAATTATTTTTGTTGATGGGTTTTAAAGAGACTATACACAATAAAATGTCCACCCTTTTAAGCCTGTATCTCACAACTAAAATTGTTAGAGAAAAATGGTACGAGGATGTATTGATATCTAGTTAGCAATAAACAATAACTCATTAGAAGCGTCAGTGTGAAGTTGGACGTCAAAAAAGTAAACCAGAGTTACCGTCCACCGAAATTGTGAAAATCGAAAAATTGGAGTATCGAGCCCTCATCAAGTACCTGCATTTAAAAGGGTTAAGAGGTAAGCAGATTTACGAAGATATGCTTAATACCCTCATGGAGTAGTCATGATTGATTTTTTGGATAAGGGTAGAACAATAACCGGAGATTACTGACCACTCTACGGGAAAAAAATTAAAGAGAAAAGGCGCGGAAAGCTATCCAAAGGTGTTTTGTTTTTGCAGGACAACGCCCCTGCACACAAATCTCATGTTGCCATGCAAAAAATTCGTGATTTAGGGTTTGAATTACTAGAACACCTCTCTTATTCACCAGATTTGGCTCCGTTCGACTATCATCTCTTTTCTCAACTGAAAAAAAGTTTAAAAGGTCGTACATTTCCTTCCAACGAGGAGGTAATAAAAGCTGTGGAGGTCTGGTTTGCAGAGCAAGAAGAAACATTTTTTTTGAAAGGTCTAGTCTAGAGACGTTGCAGGTATCCAATTAAGAGAAGAATATGTTGAGCAATAAAATATTTTGACATTGAAATTTTGTTTGGTTCTATAGTAGGCTAAGAATTTTTCAATATACATAATGTATATAAGTATTTTAAACTTTTCTTGACGGTCTACCTTCTCTCTAATTCACGATACTTGTATAAAAAAATACATTATTATTCGAAATAATCTAATAATTTATTTGGATTTTAATCTGGGTTAATTGTTTCCTTATTCACTGGATGTATCTGCACACCAAGGATTAACAATTTTTTTTATAGTTAGGCAATTAACTGAGATCTGTCAAGCGAAAAATGGAAATTTTTCTTCAACGATTCTATCGCTGATGGCTAAATTGATAAACAAAAAATTATAGAAAATGATTTCAAATTGTTTAAAAAGTTGCATAAAATGTTATAAATATATATTATTAGGTATAAGTGTGTTGCTATGACCAGTAATAATTTAGAGATAAATTGCCACGAGGAACTTACGAAGGGTATTCAAATAATTCTCAAAATTAAGTTTGGAGAGGGTGAGGGTGTGATAGTATCAGTAGGGATAATGGTTTTTTATTAATCTCGAAATAATTGTAGATAATATTAACTCAATTTCTTCAAATGATTGTTGAAGTAAAAGATGAAGAAACCCAAGTTAAATGACAAATAAAATCTTTTTGAATCACTTGATAATCGATAAAGGGTATTAACAAAAAACCCCAAATATTTATATCCAAAATATCATCTTTATAGTTAAAGACAGCGTCCTTTCTTATTTATACACTCGGTATAGGTATTTTCTATTAATTATTTTAGTTAAGATACAAAAATCTTATATTTTAAAAAAATGGAGTACTTAGTACATGGTGCGAGCATCTGTCAACTGCGCTTCAAATTTTGAAAAAAATATATAAAGCTGTTCTTGCCCCATGTCAAATTTTATGTATCTCGGTATTTAGTCCTTTAAGGTTTTATGTTCCCAACATTTTACAATCAATAGAAGCTTTCTTTAAATTTCAAATCACGCTGTGTTAAAATTGTACGCTACTATACGTTAAACGACATAATTTACTATCAACTTTGTTCACGGCCTGGTCTATGATCTAGCTCGTTGACCGTATATCCGACTACAGATGTTATCGTTGAAATTATAACGAAAACGGCGATGGGCGATATCTCTACAACCTTCAAATTACAAATAATTTTCACACTGACAAGAGTGAAAACGAGCTACAACAAAATCTGATAATTCTTTCAATAACTATAATAAAACGACTGGATGACTTTCAGCACTTTTAAATTTAATGAAAATCTATGTGCAGTTTCGATTGATTGATTGTTTAAAAGTGACAAATGCTGTTCTATTATCAGTAATAATATAACAAGAGAGTGAGAATAAATTGAAAATAATTTGACAGATTTTTTGAAAACTTGTTACCAGGCAATAGTTACGAGAGCCCGCAGGTCTCGAGTGGCTATTTCCAAATGGCAAAAAATTGAACAAAATCTGTCAAATTATTTTTTAATTCATGGAACTCGCGAGTTATATTTGACTAGATTATATTTTGATTCACATTCACATTTTTGTTATTTCTGCATCAGAAAAGTTACTAAGCCGATAATTTTCAACCATTTTATATATCGCGTTGACACAATTAGGTAATTATTTTGACAACTATCTGACACTTGCTAGGCAAATAAAAGCCACAGTGATTATTCCCGAGAATAATCACAAGAGATTTATTCCCACTATAATAATGACATAATTGGTTGAAACTTACCCTTGTGACAAATAAAGAAGCATTTCATTGGTGTTAAGAACGACAAAAAATAATCGATAAAACTATACTCCATTCCAGTTATTTTTGCATCTCTAAGTAGCCTGTGAAATGGTATTATCAAGTTGATCATGTTGAGCTGTGTTGGTACGATTCAATATTCGAACTAGCTTTAAATCTAGCAATACTTTGAAATCTATACTAACAAAAACTAAAGCAAAAAATTAAGAACAAACATGTCAGATAACAGTGTTTGAAGCGCGTAATTGGGCAAAATATTTTTTGATATGCCAAGGGGTTGTGCCATAATTTATTCAGAATGCTCATATTGCAATAGGCAATAGGTATTTGTACAAATTGAAAAATTCTTAGCATACTATAAAATCAAACAAAATTTCAATGTTAAAATATTTTATTAGTCAACATATTCTCCTCTTAATTGGATACATTTATTACAGCGAGCCTGCAACGTCTCTAGACCTTTCAAAAAGAATGTTTCTTCTTGCTCTGCAAACCAGACCTCCACAGCTTTTATTACCTCCTCGTTGGAAGAAAATTTACGACCTTTTAAACTTTTTTTCAGTTCAGGAAAGAGATGATAGTCGAACGGAGCCAAATCTGGTGAATAAGGGGGTGTTCTAGTTATTCAAACCTTAAATCACGATTTTTTTGCATGCAACATGAGATTTGTGTGCAGGGGCGTTGTCCTGCAAAAACAAAACACCTTTGGATAGTTTTCCGCGGCGTCTTTTCTCAATTTTTTCCCGTAGAGTGGTCAGTAATGTCGAATAGTAATCTCCGGTTATTGTTTTAGCCTTATCCAAAAAATCAATCATGATTACTCCATGGCAATCCCAAAAAACTGAAGCAAGAACTTTTCCAGCAGATTTTTGGACACTTCCTAGGTCTTGGAGAGGACGAAGGACATTGATCCCCAAGGGTATTAAGCATATCTTCGTAAATCTGCTTACCTCTTAACCCTTTTAAATACAGGTACTTGATGATGGCTCGATACTCCAATTTTTCGATTTTCACAAATTCGGTGGACATATTTTTTTTTCTTTTAATTTATTGCGTAACTCTGGTTTACTTTTTTGACGTCCAACTTCACACTGACACTTCTAATGAGTTATTGTTCGTTGCTATAGTAACGCAATATTTTGTTTATGCATGGAACTGGTCTAGGCCAACTAGATATCAATACATCACCGTAGTTATAGAAAATTAGTGGTTCTCCCCATCATCTATTTTTAAACCTGAGAAATATTTCCAGTGAGAGAAAACAGACCCTAGATATCCGTTTTGTATCGTCCCCTGGTGCAATTTAGGGCGATAAAAGGTTTTTCCATTTGCCAGATTTCCGTTTTGGTCTATTTTGATATATTAAGTACGTTGGAACTAAAATTAACCAGCCTACCCCTTATTCCTGATAGCAGATGTTACACAACGGAAATTTTGGTTACATCTAAAATATCATTAAAAATTGCTGAAATAATTAATTTATTCCATTTGTCTTATTGACGCTGTTTAATAGACATCGAAAATGTCTATATTGTTGAATTTTAACATGGCTTGTTACTTTCCAGTCGTGCCCTCTTGCCTAACGAATTTACATATATACATGTCTAACCATTAAGTTTCGCAACATCTTAAATTCAAACTTTTAATTATTTAATTTACAGCAAAAATTATGTAATTTGTTTTTTCAACATGCATTATTTATTTTCGTAAATAAAACTTTGTGTTTTCTACGTGATAGATGACTTCCGCGGGTCAACAGAAATTATACATATAGAAGCGACAGTGTGACATAGTTAGGTAAACAAAATTTCAAATGTCGAAATATACAGTTAGGCCAGTAAAATTTTTTTCAAATACTCAAAATAGTATATTACATAACATGTGCGGAAAGTGACATTTTTCACACGAGTGGGGCATAAGCCGAGTGCGACAATCACACGAGTGTGAAAAATCACTTTCGCACAAGTAATGTACAGTATTTTTCCTACGATCACGTGATAATTTCACCAAATAATGTGTAATCAACATCTGACATATTAATAAACAAAATGTTACAATTGAAGTCAACATAATTGATTTCAAAATTAACAATAACTATCAACAGTGACAAAAATTCAAATAGCTCAACTATATAATATAGGTAGGTTATTACAATTATCAATTGGTTGGATAATTATTGAAATTGAAAGTGAAATTATTATTGTTCATCATACTTCATACATACTTATCATGAATACCTTTCAAGATTATTACATTTTCCTACTATTATAACAGGTGATTTGGATTAGTTGGTACAACATCGGACTTTTGACGAATAGTACGCGGGTTCGATCCTCGACCGCGCCCTAAATTTTTTTCAATCAAGAAATTGACAAAAATTTCACTTTTCAAATAGATCGCTTCAAATTTAGATATTACATAGGTAAATCTAATTAAATATTATATATTTGACAGCTTGCCAGTGGTCAATCTCAATAAAAATTCATTTGACAGCTTTTTTATCCGTACACGTACGGATAAGTTTTTTTTCCGTACGCGTATGAATAAAGGCCACTTTCCACAGAACTAGACAGTGCGATATATGTCACTTTCCTATGTGATCGTAGGAAACAATTTTATCAAATTTCTATATACAGGACGTCGCGGGACTTCGTGCCAAAAATTTGGAAGATGATAAAGATAGTAACAATAATTATAGTACTTCATTAGACAAAAATTTCTCACGTCCTTTGTTAACGAGCTATGGGGCTCTAAAGTTGGTTTACTACTTATACGGCAATTTTATGCCGCATTATATTATATTATATTATATTTAACAAAAAATTGGCGCATAAACCATTGAACTCAGTCCATACCTGAGTTCACAAGATAAGTGTAGACCTACGCCAAAAAGTGTGCTATTGTATGGACAATTTTTTGTCAGTTCTAACAACCGATCAAATTTTGTCATTTTGTGTCATATGAAACAATTTCTCCCAATCATGTAAACATTACAATGATAATTGCATTCACGAATTTGGCAAGATAAATAGAAGTAGCAAAAAAATTAAAAATATTGCCTAAAAATACATGTTTTCGCTAGTAATTTGCATTTTGAGAATTTGATTTTTTTTTAATTTTTCGTAATAGGGTACAGTCATAAATTTTGCTATTGGTGGGAATTGACGGTTTATCAGGTCTCCTAACATGCATGCCTATTTTTTCAAAAAAAAATACAAAACGCGCTTTATGTCATAAAGATGGCTGACCCACGGTGTGACGTCATTTGTTTACGTTCTTATTCGTATATCACGATCTGAGTTATTGTGACCTAATTTGTTTCTGAAAGCTTTAAAAATGGATAAAGCCGAAAAAAAACTTTGTATTCCAAGTATTGCATTGTTCCAGTGTGTAAATCAACGTCTATTAAAACTCCAGACAAAATATTTGTTACTTTACCTGGTGGCGAAAGCAAAAATATACTTAAGAGAAGGGCATTAATTTTGTTTGTGAAGACCATTTTAATGTAAGTACCTACTTCTATGCTGGTAATTTTTATTCTTAAATAGTTTGAGGTTATATGTACCTATATGTCTAGGAGTCAACCATAAAAACATCATTTTCTTACGACCACACATCGAAATATGGTTGGTATATATTATATAAATAAAACATAGTTTAAATCGTACTTACGATAATGCTTTAACTCGTCTTATTTCCTCTGCATTAAAGCAGCTGTTTGACTTCATAAATTCAAACACGTAAATGAGTCTACTTTGGGCAAGTTATCTGTTTGTGCTTTTACAAAACCTTCGCTAGCCATATCTTGACTCACAAAATATGGAAGAATCGTCACTGAACACTGAACTAGTAAATAAAATATTTTCTTCTAAAAGTTTTAAAATATCCTCGGAAATATCGAATATTTATGTCCACTTTCCACTTTACGTTGACTTTTAGAAATAAAAAAAGCACACACAAACACGTAATGCTCTCAAACAAACATATAAATGATATTTTTACGTCGATGAAGCAATTAATAGTTGATTAAAATACAATAAAAACACACAACTACACAGAACCTAATTCAATACCGGCCATATTGACAAAAGTAAACAGATTGTATGACATCAGACGTATCATCGGTAGCGTTCGGAAATCCTCGGGTGGTGGTCGGAAAGTGCATTGAAATTTGAATTTTATTTTAAAATTTGGAAGTAATTTTCACTGGAAACTGGTTTATTTCTTTTTATTACAAATTAATATCCAAGTTTCTTCCTAATAACATAATTCATCGATCCAATTAGCAGTGGTCGGCCAACTCATTTTTCTGTGCATCTTTTTGGGGGGTACACCGCTCGCCTATTAAGGTATTTACGTACATAGCGATAGCTAGTAGCTACTTAATTACATGCTATACAAATTGCAATAAATATTAAAACAGTTTGTTTTTTGTATCAGACAAATCTCGTGATATCGAATGTTTATCAATAAAATCCGGTTTATTTGTAAAATACAGTTCAAGTTCTACCGGCTCTCAAGACACAAGGTCATAGACGACTCGATCTGTCTGAAACTAAATCGAAGATTTATTTTAACAACCTCCATTTTAGATCCAATGCTTTTTATAGAATTTCCATAATATTAACCAGACACGTTATATACAGAACGTTTATTTATCTCTCTACACCAGGATTTTATTTACATTAAACTGGAATTCCTACAGGTACCTTGCCAAATGAATAAGTTTTTTTGGTTGGAAATTCCAATTTTCTTTCTCTTCCTATTCTTTTCATAATGCACCTAATAAGGCATTCATTATATTTGGTCTAGAAAAATGGTTTATTTACCTACCAGAAGGACCCATTGTTTTTGTAGCCACTTTTTGTCAGACTAACAGAGTCTATTTAACCTGGGTGCCAGCGCATCCAGGAGTGGAGGGCAATGAGGAGGCCGACACTCTGGCATCAGAGACATCAGAGACTTTATTTATCGGACCTGAACCATTTTTGGCATTGCGGAAAGCTAAAGTAATCATCTTCATTTTGGCACATTGTTCTTCGTTTTTGTATACCTGTTCTTCACCTTCTTTTGTAGCAATTATTCTAGGAAACATTCATAGAGTAATCATAAAATAAGTGAGGTTAGAACTCTATACAAATCAACAATTACCGATTCATTTACTTCCACCCGGTATTTCTTGCTTTTTAAAGAATACAATGAATTTAAAGTGGATAATATATTTTTGGAAGTAGACGTTAACGATATATTTTGAAGTAAACTATACTGAATACACCACAGGGAACTAAAAAAAACATACTTTCAACTTCATCACCATCATCAAGCCTTTTTAAATATAATAGATTAGGCTGGATTACTCCCTTTTCACTCCTTATTGTTACAATTTCTTGCGTGTCCTGGCTTCAGAAGTTATGTTCTTCTATTCTGCTCTATTTCTGTATTTTTCTCTCGACTCTTTGGTTCCCATCCTTTTTGTATCCTCTTCTATCTAATTCCTCCAACTTTCTCTGGGTTTTCCTCTTCTTCTCGGCCATAGAGGAGTCCATTGTGTTATTCTTCTTATCATTTCTCCAGGCTTTCGTCTCATAATATGTCCTGCCCATTTTAGGCTTTGTGCTTTTATATTTCAGGATTGTCTCATTGCTTAACTCGCTTTCTATTTCTTTGTTAGTTTTGAGTCTCCTTTCCCCAGTTCTTATTATGTTCGGCCCCAGTATCGTTCAAAGAATCTTTCTTTCTATGATTTTTAAGTCTTCTGCTTCTTTTTTGTTTATTACCGTTGTTTCTAAGCCATACGCGATCACTGGTCTTATTAGTGTTTTGTATATTTCTATTTCTAACATATCTAATAATTTTATCTAAAACTTCCTGCATTCTCAAGTGAAAGTTATTACTCGCGATTAAGAGTCAACGTTGCATTAGCGCTCTCACCATTTCCACATTTTATCAAATATCGGCTAATAAAATGTTTATATATTTAAAACGTGCTGATAATTGATAGTAATAAGTGAATATCCGTGAACTTCCACATGTAGATCCAGGAATAAAGTGAAATAATGGAACAAATCTATGAAAACTTGTCTTATTATCGAAAATCCCTTTTTTCTCAGTTAATATTTCATCAAAATTGTTCAAATTTTCAGGACGTATGTGGTTCACGATAGCGCACAAGCTATGCATATTTAAATTTCAATTATTTTTTATATTGATGATAAATTATGATTCATTTCTGTTAATTTTAAAAAAAGTTAGGATTAAACATGCATAGCTTCTGCAACTAGTTGTCAGTAATATACCCTTAAAATTTCATTGAAATATACATTCTAATAACGAAGAAAAATGGTACCAAAGAACCGGACAAATTCAAATTTTTGAACGACTGATAAAAGCGCCCTCATACAGATTAATTCCTGTACACTCCGCAAATATGAGTATTTCAGCGTGCCGATGTGAGCGAACTCTCAAATTGCCAGAGCTAGCGGACCAGTTGGAAAATAAACTACTATTATAGAGGAATATACTCTAATAATTTATCTGGCGAACCGATCGCTGTTGCGCTTAATGGATGTAAGATTTATTCCTATTTTTTGAGTGTAAGATTGCAGTTCTATATTGTTAATAATTCTTTGCCGGCGTATTTAAATAGAGGATTTTTGAATTTGTGGACATTTTTTATATATTATTAAGACATTAGGACAAATATTTGAAACTTGTAAATTATAGTGATTAAGCTCAATAGTTAAGTTAGTGTAAATATTTCTAGGTAAGTACAACCTTTTTAGTGGGTATCTGTGTGTGTGTGAGATTATGAAATTGACTGCGGATCCTTGCGGTTCCATTAGCCTAACCAATTAGTGGGTATCTATATGTTTAAATAAAAGTCATGATCAAAAGCTAATTATTAAGAAAGCATATATTTCATTTTTTGCGCCTAAATATCTATTTTCGGCCGTATTTTCACCATCCATATGCTATTCCGAATCAAATAACCTCATTCATATTTTTCCGAAACTGCTGAAAAAAAAGTTGTACAAAAAAGTGTTAAAACTGGACTATTATAATATTTGAAAATATCAATATTTTGCTATGTTTATTACAGGATTAAAATGGGAAAAGAAAAAACAATTAAATCATCAAGAAAAAAGTGAGTTAATTTTTAAGTTTTTTCAGTTTAAAGATTATTTTATATTGTAGAGCTGCGTTAGTCAGGTGGAATAAAACGGAGGCAACCTGACCATAATGAAATTCCCGCTGACACAGGATTAACTGAGCCTGAGGTTACTGAAGGATCTTTTACTGAAATCAGTATTAGCGATGTGCCTGCATCAACATTTACAGGACGGAGAATTGTGAAGTTGGATTATTTTTGGAACCAAATAAAAAATATCAGCCATCATCCTTTCTTCAATTGTAGTATACAGGACTGCGATATCATTCACGAAAGCAGATATGGTTTATTGACAACATTGAAGATCAAATGTCAGTTTGACGTTTAATTAATGTTTAATAAAAAGTAAACACCAAACTGTAATACAGCGGTGATTGGATGAAATTTGACACATGACTTGAAATTAAGTAATTTGATTGGTTACTATATCCAGTAAAAAAGTATCAAAGGTAATACCACGATTGCTTCAAATTTTATCGATAATTTTTTCTTTGCCACGAAAACTTGTTTATTTGGCAAAAATATGAAAACAAACCGATTGATAAAATCACAAGTCCTAACGGACTCGTGATTTTATCTGAATTCGATTTGTTTGAATGTTTTTGCCTCAAATAAACAAGTTTGAGTGACGAAAATAAAAAATTATGTGATAAAATTTGAAGAGCGAGTTGTATTTGGGAAGATTATTTTTTTCAACAATTGTGGAGTGGAATTTTGTATTGAATGTTCAATATTCTCTTGGGTGATGGCACTAATCAGTTTGTGTTCATTTTTCAATAAACTTTTAGTTGTCAATATTGACAAATTCAAAGTAAAATTTTGACGTTTCAATGTATACAAGGTATTATCGATGAGGAAACAGAATTATCAAAGGTAATACCACGAGTGCTTCAAATTTTATCGATAATTTTATCTTTTCCACGAAAACTTGTTTATTTGGAAAAAATATGAAAACAAACCGATTGATAAAATCACGAGTCCGTCAGGACGAGGGATTTTATCTAAATTCGGTTTGTTTGAATGTTTTTGCCTGAAATAAACAAATTTGAGTGATGAAAATACAAAATTATGTGATACAATTTGAAGAGCGAGTTGTATTTGGGAAGATTATTTTTTTCAACAATTTAGAAGTTTGTATTACCTGAATGCTCAATATTCTCCTGGGTGATGAGACTGAATCGGTTTGTGTTCATTTTTCAATAAACTTAGAAACACTTTTAGTTGTCAATAATGACAAATTGAAAGTAAAATTTTGACGTTTCAATGTAAACAAGGTATTATCGATGAGGAAGCAGAATTATCAGTATAATACCGAATGATTGGCTAGAATAATGTATTGCTATTGGTTAAAACCACCAAAATGTCAGATTTTGGGAAGTAAAAAAATAATCAGTATTATTTCATTCAAGTTTCGTGAAATACAGACCTAGAAAATAAAACGCAAAATACCTATGTATGATTAAAGTAAAACAGCTGAAAACTGAATTCGGCTCTACACAGAAAAAGTTTCAGATTTTATACCTTTTTACTAGACCTATGTTCAAATTATTGTAGTTATCTACAATCATTTTATATTTATATTTTTATACTTATATAAACGGCACTCTTACAAACTTGAAAGTTGATAGATCAATTACGATAAATAAAATTTCCTTAACTTTATTATTTTTTTATCATATCTCATATTCCCTAACCTACTAATTATTAATTTTATAAATT
>CAJUYH010005079.1:0-24497 GCA_910591685.1 Galerucella tenella
ATAATTTATATGGGTTTCTTGTTAGTAATAAATTCAACAGACGTTGTTAAATATCCCCAATTTTGGGCAATGAAGATTGAAATGATATAAAGGTGACACATCCTTCATAACAGTATTTTATAGACAAATGTGTGACAATGCAGCGAAAATATTGTTATTTTATCAAGAACGGAATGAAATAAAAGCGGCATAATTAGCGCCGTAATTCAAATATGGTAGCCAAAATCTCAGTCTTATTTGGTTGAACCGATTTGGCATCAGAGGGAGCTGACTGAATCAGTATCATTCGAGTGATAGGTATATATCGAGACGATAGTTTCCGATATGAGACTCTAATTTTCCAATCCAGTGTTGCCAGAACGGGTACAATTATATCAGATTTCGTACTCTCGATAATCTAAATGTCCACTGGTACAACGTGTGTAATGCAATAATATTGGCTTGTTAACTTTTAATAGCGAAAGTATTAGTTATACACGAACGACTTCAAAGCGTTTTTCATATAGACAATCAAATATCTCGCATTATATCTTTTCTTTATAATAATAAATCACATTAAGCTAAGTTAGATGTTTAAAAGTGATTTCATTTATTTATATTGATTTATTCAATTGAATGTTGTTTGTTTTTGTAGGTTTGAGTGAAATTAAAGGATTTGTAATGGTTTTTTAATATTTTCGGTATTTAGGCTAAGATCTGGTAAATAATTTAGGCAGTAGCTGGCAACAGTGTTCTTGTTTTCGTTCCAGTTTAGGATAGGATAGAGTTGCCTGTGGTTTTAAAAACGTAAAACAAACATGACGTACACACGGAGGAAAAAAAGCGTCATACAAAATTTATATCCAGTGTGGAAACCACTTATGAAATAAAATTCTTTATGTCATTATTTTAGAAAATTATAAAATATGCCTATACTCGTCAACTTTTGAATTGAGTTGTGCGTTATGTAAACATAAATGTAAATGTATAGGGTGACTCACGCTAGTATGCCATAGTCGGTGTTTTCTTTTTAATGAACCGATTCCAAAAAACTAAATAATGTATGGTCAATTATGGATTTTAAAGGGTGAAATTTTAAAATTAATAATTTATTACACTTGAAATATTGGTACTTTTTAAAATTAGCTAAATATGGATTTATCAAAAATCTAAACTAACTAATTATTAGACGTATTTGTATATCAAACAAAACCTGCTACGCCCATGAATTTTATCATAAATACCTAAATATTGCCTAAAAACGCCAATAATTAGACAAAATCGGTAAATAATGTGGATTGTTTTAAATCGGTAAATAATGTGGATTGTTTTCTATTCTGTCAGTTGTTGATGTGTTGACAGTTTATACTGGAAAAGTAAAATCTTCCCCAATAAATGGATTGAACGAAGAGGTACTATCGAGTGGCCGGCTAGATCGCCAGACCTTATCTCAAGAACAAAGTATATGCAACACAACCAACTAGCATTGTAGACCTCAAAGACAGGATAACTACAGAAATACGAAATATTTCACCTCAAACGAAGTTAAGGAGTTCTATAGGAGACTGTGCTATTGCCAACAACTGAGTGGAGAACATTTTGAGCATTTATTTTAATGTATTAAAATCAAATACATCAGGTATTTTATGTATGTGTTTGATAACTGTAAAAATAAAAATTTCACCCTGTATAATTCATAATTGACCATACATTATTCAGTTTGTTGGAATCGGTTCATTAATAGGATTTCAAAAATATGCAAATATACAGGGTGTTTCATTAAAAAAACAACACCGACTATGGCATACTTACGTGAATCACCCTGTACACTTTCATTTATGTTTACATAACGCACAACTCAATTCAAAAGTTGACGTTTCTCGACATTTCTTATAATTTTCTAAAATAATGACATAAAGAATTTTATTCCATAAGTGGTTTCCACACTGTATGAAAAATAATCGAAATAAGACGGAAAAATAATGGAGATATAAATTTTATAATAAATAGGGTCACAACGTATCAACAACAAATCAGATAATAATTCACCCTCGTTGCCTCGTTACCTCTGGTTAACAGATAAGAAATGTAAATTAAATCGAAAACTATAACATCTCAATAAATATATCACTCGGTATTGTATCGAATGATACAAACTGGCATGGGAAGTGGGGATCAGTGGGGAGCGACACGTGATTATTTGTTCGGTACACGGTTGATCAAGTATTTATTCAAGATTATAATGGTAATCAACCATTGACCACTTATTTGGTCAACTAAATTACCAGTTCCGAGAATATATGATCCAAATTTTGGATAAAACCATATCCTCTCCCCATCTTATGGTTTTCAGTGGAAGCTGAGGTTCATTATTTTACCGTAGTGGCTAATAACGGAGCCTTAACAATTATTGGTATTCAACATTTTTGCTGACAAAATTGGGAATAACTTCCACAGATAAATACACTTGGCAACAGCTGACTGCACACAATTATTATTCTCTCTCTTTCAAGTGTTTTTCTCATATTTTCCTTGTCGCACTTGTGCTAATCGCATGGATCGAATAGACTTTTCGTAATCTGTAGATATAATTCGAAGACTAATATATGCCTTGTATAAAAAGCAAATTGTGCATACAATAGATATTTTAATGCAACGGCTTGAAAATAATGAAACTGGTATCCAGTGTTGCAAAGTGACTTTGAGGAAGTCTGTTTTACAAAAAACGGATTTAAATAGAGAAAACTCACTAGTGACAGAAAAGTCATAATGGATTCTGTACGCCTATCGAAGTGGAAATATGAATATTTATTGGCAATAATAGAATATTAAGTGTCAAAAACGTTACTTTAGTCACGAGTTTTCTGAGGCACAAGTGAAGCCAACCATAACGAGTGCCCTATGAAACGAAAGATGTTTCTGACACTAGGTGCTTACTATAATTTTTCTACGCCTTCAGCAAAAAAATACATAATTATATTATTTTATTCAAATTCACAAAATGACAGACAATAACTGACGTGTCATTGAAAAATCAAATGTCACAGATCAACAAAATACAAGATACACTTGATGTGACGTTTAAGAAACAAAAGATAAACGAGACTTTTCGCGTGAATGTCAAACCCATGCTTTAGATGCGGTTTTAGTGACGGTAGAAAACCGAATTTAGAGACGTTTAAAACAGTAGTGTATTTGGTTTTTTCGATACACACGATATTCCAAAAAAAAAGGTGGTTATACTCAGCTGACTTGTGCTAAACTAATGCGCCGTCTATTGAAGGAATGTTCAAACCACACCAAAGCCACTATACAATAACATGTATTGAATTTTGTTGTGTCCTAATACGTATTAAGCTCTTACCTCTTTCAACTAAATTCTTAATAATGCTCCATTCATTTTTAGACCTCTTATACAGTTTATCCAAAATAAACTGCAGAAGTGACGAACCTGTCTTCCTTGGTCACTTTTTTCTTTGATCTGCATACACAAATGTCTAATTAAAGGAAACAGTCGTCTAGAGAGCTGAAGAGCACGTGCTCGTCACTTCTACAATTGATTTTAGTCAAGTTTCACCTCTATGACACAGAATACCTACTCCATTTAAATAACCTCTTAATATACTATATACATATATAACCTCTCTTAACTCAAAGGTAAGGGTCAAAATATATGTGGACGAGAAAAAGATGAAAATTATGAAATTTAAATAATAATGGCATATACCAAACCTTTAGCACTGATATTTTCATAAATAAGCAGGTAGGTACTTTTTAATTTGTTACGGTAATTTGTGAATGCGTGCTGGTCGAAATAATACAGGTGTTTTATGATATCTACTTTGAATATTTTGAAATAATTTATTTGGATTACCCTATTTTTGTATCAATCAACAATAATTCGACGTTCGCAATGACCTTCGGCGAGCGTTTTTTCGTCGGATGGTTAAATGCTCTGATTCGTATATATTATTTAAAATTGGGTTAAATGGCTTGTGTAGTTTGTAATTTTGACACCCGTCGATATCGTTTAAGTTATGTTGCGAAGCTATGCTCTGAAACGTATTAATATTATTTTTGTCTACTTAACAAACATGATTCTATATTGAATTTGATGTTACGTCATTGTTAAAAGGGCGTTCGGTTTACGGTATAAAAGACGTGACTGAGCCCTTTTTGAATGCTATACGATTTTTCATGGAAAACGAAATTTCAAAGCCTAAACCATGAACAGAACTAAATTCTATGAAAAAATAACAAAAAATAAACAAATTTTATAACAATGAATAAAGCAATTATTCGAAAATAAATGTTGTGTCTAACTCCTGTTTGTCACTACTGCATGAGTAACATGCAAAATACGTTAAACTTGATTAATTTTCTTGTTCCAAAAACTATAAGATCAATCCGTCTTCTGTATCTGTATCTGTAGAGTAGGGAGGGTGAGTGTGTAGGCTCACAGCACTTAAGCCACATGTGACCCATTGTACATCCTCCCGAGGAGTTGTCCTCCTAGGTCATTGTCCATCCTGTCCTTCTCAGGAAGGTGGACAGGTCACTGGGAGACATCTCCTTTATATCGGCAGGTGTAGGCCAAGACTCACCGAACACACACTCTCTTATTGACGATAACTCCGGACACTCGCATAAGACATGCCTCACAGTTTCATCTTCCTGTTCACACATCCTGCATAGAGGTGTGTCCACTAGCCCCATAGTATGGAGGTGTTTACTTAGTTGACAGTGACCAGTCAGAAATCCTACTGTTAAACGTAGGTTTTTCCTGGTCATCGCCAAATATTTCTTCGGCGCCAGCTTCCGAGGGTCGCCCAGGGTGATCCTGGCAAAACTGCATCCTTTGATTCCATCCCATCTCTTAAGGGATTGAGCATGGGTGTAACGTTTGGCTAGTTCCGCAATTGTCGAAGTCGTTAGGCCGTAGGTGTCACTGGGTCCTAGAATTTTCAGTCCAGCGGCTTCCCTGGCTAAAGAATCAGCAATGCGATTTCCTTTACTCCTGTCGTGCCCTTTAACCCACCTCAGGATAATGTTGTTATCTGCCGAGACGTCAGCTAAATCTTGGTGGCACTCTAGTACTAGCCTCGATATAACACGTTGTCTGTTCAAGGCTAATAGGGCTTGTCTACTATCAGTGCAGATTATTATGGTTTTGCCAGAAATTCCTCTTCTGGTTAGTTCTTTTGTGGCAATTGAGATACCAGCCAGTTCTGTTTGAACCACGCTGGTATTGTTTCCCATTCCCCACTTAATCTTGAGGCTCAGTGCTCTCGAGTAAATTCCACAGCCTGAGCCTTCTTTCATTTTTGAACCATCTGTATATATGCGTATTGCATTTGCAGCATCTGGCTCTGTGTTCTGTTTTATTTGAATTTTGTAGGGTTTGTTAAACAAAAACCTGGGTTCAATTGCATCGTTGGCTGCCTGCAGGAGAGGTAGCGCAGTGAGCGCTTCCTTCCATAGGCTCAACCTCAATTGGCCCATTCCTACTTCGGGGTTTACACCAGCCGTGCGCAATCGTACCATGGCCATTAACGCAACCTCCTTGACGTGTAGGTCCAGAGGGGTCAGACCAGTAATTAGTTCCATTGCTGCAGTTGGTGTTGTTCTCATGGCTCCTGTGATGTTCAAACAAGCCATTCGCTGTATTTGATATAATTTTTGGATGGCCGTTGCTTGTAGAACCTTCGGTCCCCATGCAATTGCTCCATACGTTAACATGGGTCTTATTATTGCAGTGTAGATCCAGGTGACCACACGGGGCGACAGACCCCATGTGCGTCCCACTGTCCTCCGACACTGCTCATATGCCACATATGCTCTTTTTGCTCTGCTGTGTAGATGAGAGTTCCATGTTAGTTTCCTGTCGAGGGTAATACCAAGGTATTTCACCTCTTCCGAAAGGTTTAGTTTGCTTTTGAAGATTTCGGGAGGTTTCAAACCCGATAAACTTCTTTTCCTGGTGAAAAGGACCATCTCAGTCTTTCTGGGATTGATCGACAATGAGTGTTCCTTACACCATTTTTCAATTAATTTAAGCCCATCCTGCGCTCTATCGCACAGTGTGTTCACAAATTTGCCAGTCTGCAAGATAACTATGTCATCTGCGTATGCAATTGTGTAGAATCCATTGTTGTTGAGGTGATTAATCAGGGTGTCTAGGACTATGTTCCACAGAAGGGGTGATAAGACTCCTCCTTGTGGACATCCCCTCATGACCAGTCCTCTTACTGTGATGTCTTCTACATTGATACTTATTGCTCTACTAGAGAGCATCTTGAGTATCCATTCTCCTACTACCAGAGGTACATTCCTGGAGTTGAGTTGTTGGGTAATTGTTGGAAAGGTTGTTTTATCAAACGCTCCCTCGATATCTATGAATATACCCAGGGTGGATTCTTTGTTGTCCAATGATCTTTCGATTCTGCCAACCACTTGGTGAAGGGCCGAATCAGTGGACCTTCCCGGAGTATATGCATGCTGATTTGGATGAAGTGGGTTGTGAACTAGCACTTCATCTCTTATATACCGCTCGCATAACCTCTCCATTGTTTTTAAAAAGAACGATGTGAGACTAATTGGTCGGAATGCTTTTGGTAAGGTGTAGTCCATCCTACCTGGTTTGGGTATAAATACCACTCGTACTTCTCTCCACTTACTGGGAATATACCTCAGAGCTAAAGAGGCTCTGAAAATTCCAACCAGGTGCGGCATAAGAGTATCCATTCCCCATTGAAGTAGGGCTGGTCTTATTCCGTCAGGTCCTGGTGACTTGAAGGGGGAAAAACCCGATATGGCCCATCTTATCTTGTCCTCATCAATTAGTGCACTAGCAGATTGCCAGTCATATTGTGAGGGTGTTGTTGATACTTCCGTCCAGTTTGACGTTCCAGGAAAGACAGAACCTGGGAAGTGAGTTTCCATAAGAATCTCAGCGCTCTCTTGAAGGTTGGCGGCCTTGTCGCCATTTTCCCTTGTCAGGATGCCGATACTCTTATGGTGGTCGTTTGAGAGTGCCTTCTGTAGCCTAGAAATTTGTGGGAAGTCTTCGACTGCCTCACAATAGGCTCTCCAGGCTTCTCTTTGCTTTTGTCTGCAGACTTTTTTGAACTCTTTGAGGTGGGCTTTATATATTCCCCAGTCCTCTTTGAGTTTTGTTCGTTTTGCCTTGTTAAAGGTCGTTCTCGCTGTCTTTCTGAGGTGTTCCAGTTCAGGGCACCACCAGGTATTGGTCGTGCCACCTGTCTGAACCATCCTCATCGGACAGGATTCCTTATAGGCAATGTCTATTTTGTTTTGGATAGATACTGTGTACCTTTCCAGTTCCTCATTATTGCTGGGAGTCAGGACCTCTGTTTCCCGCAGAGCACCTATTAAGAGTCGATTGTAGAGAGCTACATCCGTCCTCTTCGGGTCACGGGATTTTACAGTGGTCCTGAGATCCTGGCTTACCGTATAGGTCAGCCAGCGGTGGTCTGACATAGAAATATGATCTGACACTTGCCAGTTCTGAATTTTGTTTGATATTTTGGCTGTCGCCAGCGTAATATCTATTAATGTTTGGCTACGGGCGTTAATAAATGTTGGCTCCGTGCCTCTGTTTAAGATTGTTAGATCTTTCTTATTTATATATTCATAAAGAGACTTATCTCGGGCGTTGATATCCTTGCTGCCCCAGCTCAAGTGGTGTGAGTTTGAGTCGCAACCCAATATCAGCTCCACTCTCTGGTTGAGGCAGTGATCCACTAGTACCTCTTTAGTCGGTGGTAGGGTGGCTGCATCCGAAGGTAAGTACACCGATGCGAGTACCAACGCCGTATATTTGCCTCTTCCATCTGGACATTCCACTTTAACCGCAGTAAGGTCTGAGGTGCAGAATTGTGCCATCTGAGAGACTCTGTATTTCCTTGGGACGTAAACAGCTGTCCTAGGTTGCTGATTGCTTGGTAGGCTAAAAATTTGACCCGTTAGGCTACTGAAACCAGTAATTTTGGTCTTTATTATCCAGGGCTCCTGGATCAAAGCTATTGCATCCTCCAATACATCAAGGTGGCGACATAGTGTTGCCGTTGCCGCTTTTTTGTGTTGGAGGTTGCATTGTATGATATTTACCTTTTCTACAACGTCCTTGCCCATGAGTAGGTTGCCTGGAGTTGGGTTCACTTTAGAGGTCCATCTGCTCCTCCGCTAGGGGAGAGACGACCTCGCTGTATTCGGGTGCCTCCTCCGTCAGGTCATCGACTGCTTCGACGTCCTTTTCCGGACCCATGGTGGCCTTGGGGTCAATATCCACTTTTGGTGGCTCGACTACCAAGGACCTCGGGTCTTCAGAGGTACCCCCTGCTTCCTTTCTCGTTACCCGGATAGTCAATGAGGTGAACGCATAGCTCATCCTCATCGACTTCTTCTTGAGGACAGCCATATCCTCGTCTCCAATTCCAAAGACGAAGAGGTGTCCTTCTGGGTTCACCTTCACCTCATGATGGAAAGTGCACCACCTTGCCACCGTCAGATCAGGGTTCTGCGCCCTAAGCCGACCAAGCACCCGTCTTATGGACTTGCCCAATATTCCTATACTCATACAATGCACAATAATAAGACTGGATCCTTTGTTTGCAGGCATTGTTGGCATACACGTTTTTGACCTGTCAATCCATCTTTTCTCAACCGTATCGTGTATGACGTATATGTATATGTATATGTACCGCAAATCCACTATTCTTCTGCTTTCCATGACTGTCTGACGTTTATCAATCGTTTTCCATTTGAATCCCAATTTTTTAAACCAGTGTTCAAAAGTCTTCTTACAGCTATTTACATTATGGCCGGCATTTGTCAAATTATTTTGTATTATTCCAATCGTAGGTAGCTCATTACTTTTGTAACAGTCATATCTGTTGGTTTTAATAATTTGATAGACACATCTGGAGGCTTGACCAATCCCTAATCAACTAATCACATCGCCTTTTGCGTTCTTATGGCCCATTCTCGGCTATTTTATGTATAGTTGACAGGGGAACTTCTGTTATATCAGATACTGTTTGCATTAATTCTGTTTTTCCATCGAAACCAAACTTTTCTGGTAGATTCTTATATACATTGAAACATACTTCCAAATGTCGTCGAATCCTGTTTTCATTACTTTCACTGTTACTAAAATCATCACCATTTTCAAATTTTCGTCGCTGTTACACACAATATTTTAGACCGAGCATGGAGTAATAAATAATAAGAGAGGTTTTAAAACATATGGAAGAAACTGGCATAAAGTTTGTGTGCGCAGCCAGTAGAGCACGGCGCTTTACAGCAACTAACTGAACTAACAAACCCCGCCTCCCTCTACACAAAAACAAAACTTTTAATTTTTGGTATTATTTCAATTTGAGGTTAGTCGTTGTCTTTTGTGAATTCATTTTTATTCTACTCATTGGCCCTTTTGCAAAGAAATTAATTATCTTCATCATTGGTACCTACTATTATCACAGCATTTATCATCCCTTATCATAGGTAAGATAAATAAGTAGACTTTCAATCCTAGCCGTTTGAGGTTGGGTTTTCGTAATGGAAACATTATTTGTAATTGTATCGTTTTCTTGCAGACAAGAACGAAGGATTACCAGAAATTTGTGACCCAAACCAAAACAATATGTATATATGTATTTGTTAGATTTATTTATATCAATGTAATGTAGGATGTTATTGAAGGTACCTACCTATTATTTATGTGAAAAAGTGCTTTAATATTTTGAACACTCCTATTTGTGTGCTTGCTCTGTAATATTGGTGTGTGCTTCAATATGCCAAATTGTTTAAATGGGTACGTCAACAAAAACATTATACAAATAAGAAGTTTTTTAGTTTTCTGATCTAGATATTAAACGAAGTCATAAATGGTTTGAAATAATGAACTTTACTTATTAAAAATAAAAGGTGTTATTTGCGTGAAGATCACTTCCTTAAAAATAATTTCATTTAGATTGACAAAATTTGCACTTCCTTTCTAAACTTCAGAATACAATTTCCATCCCAATTCAGATTCAGGTAGGTATTCACTGTTTTTGTATGTTATTTTGGATATCTTATTATATGAAAGATGTTGAATTAATAATATTATATTTTCTCACTTGCAAAGGGTTTTTTATTCTCCTACCGTAATTCCCTATAATATTATGCTAATACAATATTTGCAGCTGAATGATTTAGCACAATAATGTTATTTCTTTGTCTTTGAAGACTTGACTTGAAAGACTAAAAAACAAAAAGTGCAAAATCATTCAATTGCAAATATTGTACAATATTATGCGTATGCTGAAAGCTTGAAAATTCGAAAACCGCGCGTCCTGAGTGCTAGTTCGTACTAGTAGCCAAGGTAGGCGCTAGTGGTAACTTTGTACCACAAAACACTACACGCTTAACATCTCTCTTATTTATTACTCTATGGAGCGAGCTAGATATTCTCCAAAGACGTCACATTGTAATTATCCAATTTTTTACTAAAAATATAATTATTGCTAATGTATACTTGATAATTTCCTCAGAAAACATTGTTAATGTCAGACCACCGACTAAAAAGTCAACATATGCTGCTATCGTAAAATAACCCTCTCTGAAAGATAGACAGTCAAAGATGTGAAAAATAATAAAACATTTTAAATTTATATTTCTATTTCTTCTTAATAAAACGATATCATAATGTAGTGTTAATTGTCTGGTACTATATTCAAAATGTTTTCAAATATGAAAATGGGTTAATATTTTTTAAAGCAATGTTTTATATTCGAGTTATAAATAGCAGAGAAAAGATCAAATATATTTTAGATTGAAAGAAAACATGAATACACCAAAAGAAAGCTCAAGTCGTCGTTTAGGTGAAGATTTTTTGAAAAATTTATTTTGTTCTATACATTAACACTAAGTATCTTAAAAAGTAGAACAACGCTTCAAAATTGTGGGTGGTAAATAATCGTTAGACAGTCGATAGATTTATTCAATAATTAAAAATTATTAAATAAATTTTATCGATTATTAGTTGAAATGATAATATTAAATGAATTTATCGTCAACTAAGCATTATAAATTATCATATTGTCCGTACCAAAGATAAAGTGACACGATATCGAATCCAATACTTCACTCATAACATTACGACAGTATATGAACGAACCAGTATGTTATCTCGTGACGTCGCACTGCCGAGCTCCCTGTGACCTACAACGTCGTTCGGATGACTATATCATCCGGCGGCCAGTGCTGTGCTGCGATCCAACCAAAGTGCAAGTGGTGAATTTGCGAATAAAATTATTTATTACAGCTTATATTTTTACGGCTTTTCGGTATTGTTTTAATAGTTTATAAGCATTTTTTTGCAATGGATACCATTAAAAAGAAGAAATCGGGTAGTGTGTGTAGTTCGTGGATGTAACAATAAATATTATAATTGTGATGAAATTTTACCGTTTTCCAAAGGATTCATAAAGGTAAGAAACTGTTTGTATTTTCAAACGAAATGTATAATACTTTATTATTTGATCTTCATATTACATTTATGAGCCTTAGTTCCATGCATTGATTTAATTTGTTGTTTTTGTTTCAGAGCTTGAGTTTGGCTCGAAGCATGCGATAGGCCTGACTTGATACCAAAAATAGAAACTATACAATAGTAGTCGTCGTTTATGTGGTGCTTATTTTGAACCAGATATGATTATGCAACATCATCAAACAAGACTTCTTTTAAAAAAGGCTATTCCAATATCAATTCCATACATGCAGTACTTTAATTCGATACTCTATACTAATATGAGTAATTTACATTGAGAATCGAATCGATTCATTCAAGCAAACTAAACAAAAGCGAAAGTCGGAACGCAGAATCTCTCTATTATGGCCGGAACGCGACGTGAAACGTCTTGTCATGTCACTTGTCTTGTCGCTAACAAGACAAGTACAAAATTTTGTTGTTTTATGAAGATTAAAGACGAGACGAGTGTTTATAATAAGCAATAGAATATAGTTATTAATTTATTACAGCTTACAGCCTAGCTATAACTAAGTTATAAGTGTTTATAAGCTAAGAACAAAATTAAAATTATTCTGTTATTGTTATTAACAAGCATGGTCCCACCACAAAGCGACTTATGGAAATATTAGAAAAAAATTTCAATTGATCAAGCATCATGTAAGGGAAAAAGAGTTAATAATAAACTCTTGTTCCTTGGTGAATACATAATATTTTTCTTTTTAATAAAATCTTTTCAAATATTTTTGACATTTTTATTCACATTCCTTACAATTATATAAAAGAGAGGGAGAGAAAGGGGCCATAAACGCATAATATTAAACTGAGATGAGGCCTTTATTTAAATTTCAGCATTCGATACTTACTTATATCGATACTTTATTTTAGATATTTTAATTCTTTAAATATTTATGTTTCGATACCGTTATTATTAAGGTATCGATACTTTTTGTTTCGATATCGTGTCACTAAATTCTGTACTATGATGGTATGGTATCGTATCACCGTTGATTGATAAGTTTTTATCAATTAACGGTATTTCATTCGAACAAAAAGCTGACAACTGTAATTTTGCACAATATCACTCCCATCAAGAAGACCTACTTTTTTTCTATGAAAAAATTAGTTAAAACGACCCCTATAATTGATATTTTGACCAATTTAAAACGACTAATTCTAGAAAAATTGGAGTTCAAATTTCGTATTTTTCTTCAAAATATCTACGAAAATATCTACTAGAGATACGAAAAAATTATAAAGTACCAAATTTCAGCTTTTTTAATGACTAAAATCTCTCTGCTCGTAGATTTTCAGGACAATGAATATTTGGCGAGATATAGCCGTTTAAACCCTCTACTAACGAACGAACACCACCTTATTCGAGCCCTTTAAACTCACCTTATTTGAAAACTAAGGGATCTCAAGGAAATTTGAAAAATCTTTTCATCACTTAAAATCAAGGAGCTTCTGAGCGTGATAATCTACATAACCGGTTTATTTGGCAGTAATACGTAACACGTTTTTTTTATCTAGTAAAATACTTTATAGAAATGGTGATTTTATTAAGGGTTCAAAAGTTGTAAAATGAACTTAATATAGTTGAAATAATACCCTTCTTGGTGTGCGTCATCGATTGTTAATGTCTTTCTAACAAATTACGTAGAAAGAAATGGAAAAAAAGGCAGGTCTGTGATTAATCCTTATCAAAATATCACAATAATGAACCGTTTAAATGTATTACAAACGTTAACCCTAATATTTGACTTACAAAGATTTGATTGGTTGATGTTTAGATTACGGTCAAGCTCAACCTATCAATCGAGAGTTTAAAATACTATGAAGGCGTTACTTTCGTAGCGGCAATAAGTCTTACGTCTTTTTCCACTGTCACACTGACAGTTCTTGACAGGTCTGTACTTTGTTGTTTACGGTCAATTATTATTTATGAAAAGTGAATATTAATCTCATTGTTTTCTTTATATGAATAATACAAAAATATGCATGAATACACGGAAAAACATCAGTATTTTGAAAGTTCTCAAGTATTTTCAGTTAGAAAAAGAAGCTGGTAATTATTAATTGTATAGCCTTTTCGAATTTGGCTAAATACAATCCTGATCTTATTTATCAAATTTAAGGTTAGCTATATGTCAAAATAAAAATAAAATAAACGACATGCCGAAAACCCGGATAGACGTCACAATCGATGACGCACACCAAGAAGGGTATTATTTTAACTATACATATTTTATATTGTAATTTTACCCATATTTACAATGTTCTTTGATTAATTTTGAAGGGATAGTTATCACCACTAAAAATAAATTAGCCCCATTAGCAACATATAGAATATGAAGTTTGGGGTGAAATGCGCCCATTACCAAGTTTTTGTGCAAATCGATGCAAGAGAAAATTATTTTTTTGTATTGAACTTAGCACGGTTTGATTTTGGTTGAATCATTAGAAATTGTATTCCAAACCATGAAACAATCCTTACTCAACTAATCCAAGCCAAATTTCACCCCTATTTAGGATTGAAACTTAATTTTATAATTTTGTAAAGTTAGTGGTAGTTAAAAATAAAAAGCGTACAACGGCACGATATAGAAAATGAACTAGAGCGTGAAATAAGCCTAATTCCAAATTTTTATGCAAATCCATGCTGAACGAAAAAATTGGGAGGCTTTGCTATTTTTTTGGCTTCATTTCTCAACCTATCAAGGTTTAACTGAAAAACTTGCAGGGGTAGTTTTTCTAAAAATCTCGTTATTTTCCAATCGGTCTTAAAAAAGGTTCATCCCAATCTGCAGACTAATAAAAAGAGGAATTTGCTGAAATAATTTATTCTAAGATTATACAGGGCGATTCATTGGGAAATGCGCTAACATTTTCAACAGAAGGTTATTATAAATAACCAAGATACAGGGTGAGTTATTTTTTCCATTTTTTTGAAATAATTATAACTTAAGAAACCCCTTCTAAATCATTTCCTCCAAAGCTAGAATGAAACCATTGAGGAAGAACATCTTGGGTTAGGTTTGAAAAACAGTCAAATTCTATCAATTACATCGGGTGGCCGTCATCAAACTTTTAACATATGATCTGTTTCAGTCTTTAAGCATAGTACAAAATAAGATGAACATAGCCTGCTAGAATGACAATTGACAATTTGTTCCATCCACCCGATAGTGCTTGCGCATGACCCAGAAATTTAAAGTTAGGAAATTTCAAGCTCAAGTCTAAGTTACGACTTTTATAATCTACATAACATCATTCAACTTATCACCACTATTTATGTATGTATGTATTTTGGGGTGACATTCACTGAGACCTAAGAGATCTATTGAGCCCCCTTACTTCTACTTAGTTTCTAAGAAGAGTCTCAGAAGATAGTAGCTCCTTTAGTCCTATTTCCCGAAGGAATTTTAGGATATCTGCAGGCTTCAACTTAGGCAAGTGTTCCTCTTCTATCCAGTAATCTCCCAGGTGCTGTCCTCTAGGATTCTGAAGTGCTGTGCAGTTGGAAAGTATGTGGATGGAGGTTTCTTCTTCCATGCCATAAGATGTACATTCTTCTTCCTCCACTATTTTGAGCTTTTTCAGGTGCCCATTCAGGCGACAATGTCCCGTTAGGATCCCTGTTAGAACTCTTAGCGCAGTTTTACACTTACTTATGCATTCATTTGATCTCAACAGGTTGTAGTCACCCAGAAGAGTCTTTGATTGTATAAGCCCTACTAGATATTTCCAATGGTCAGATCTCTTTTTCTCGGCTTCACCTATTTCTTCCAATATCATGATTGGGGCTGATTCCGCAAAAGGTTCAGGCCCCCAGAAAGGTATTTCAGTCCCCCTCTTTGCTAGTTCATCTGCTATTTCATTTCCTTCTATTCCAGTGTGCCCTGGAATCCATAGTGAGGTATACTATATTGTTCTCGACTATTTACCTCGGCATTTCCGCACCATTTTGAAACTGATTACACAAGAGCTCAGTGCTTTAATGGCTGCCTGACTATCCGACATTATGATAATCCTTTGTCTTCTGTATCCTTTATCAATATTGAACTGGGCGCACATTCTTATTGCGTGGATTCTTGCTTGAAAGATCACCACTAAGATTAGGGTTAAGCTCTAGGACTGAGGATTTGCTATAAAGTGTTGAACAAATAAATTAGGACGTGCTGGGAAAAGGGCTTGGACACGTCAATTTGTATTTTCAAATTTTCAAAAATAACATTATATCGGGTATGTCATCTGACAGTAGTGGCCAATACCAACTTTCTCATTTTAAATACAGCCCCCTATATATTATTCATTTATTGGATTCTTGAGAAAATTATAGGGATGTATATCATGTACAATGTCCTATATCTATCTTCAATCGTTTCGGAAATATTCAATTACAAAACTAAACAGTAAAAAAAAAGAAAATGATTTTCTCCCAGTTTGCTACATTACACTCAATACTTTTTCCCGTTTAGCACTTGATATAGAGAAAGTAAACAAAAACCATTCGTTCCTTCCATTCTACTGATATGAAATAAAAAACAAATACCAAATCGGTTTTGTTTGATACGAATTGATTAATTACCTGCAGTGGCTTTTTCTCTTGAATTGATTATGTTGGAGATGAAAAATTATAACGGAATATTTTCGAATGAAGTATATGATAATTCAATTATTTATTGATTTATATCAAGCAGATTTTAAAACCTAATTACATGGATTGATGTAAAACTGACATATTATGACATTAATAAAAATGGGTTATAACATGCCCACTGGTACACCATTTGATACTGAAGTGCTAAACGTGGGTCTATCATAATAATGAACTCGTTTTGAGCAGCAATAAAATTACATATTAAATTGTAAGTGAAATTATTTTCGCGTGTATTTCAGCCAAAGGCATTTAAGTACCATCTGCTTTGCGAGAAATCCATTCTTGAAGCAAAAGCTTTGTTTACCTGAACAATGGGCGTCTTAAAAAGTTCGAAGCAGATGTTCCCTTAAAAAAAGATATAATAAGAGGTTGAGACATTTCTCCTTTTTTTCTGTTGACAAATTCAAAGATGTTTTAGCAAAAAAAAACGTTGAAATAAATCTATTCTTAACCTACATTTCCCATACTTATAATTTTTATAGGGAGGTTCTGCTTTTAATGACTAGACAGTACAGTACAATATTCACCTTAAAATATTGCAATATAAAACAACTAGATTTAACAAAATGTTTATATTAAAAGATACAGGGTGTTATATATGAAATTTTAATTCTTGTTTTTTACAATAAGCGTTTTGCTGCGAGGTACCGTTGACTCAACGTTACACAATCTCTCGGGACCATAACGTTTTCGCAACAGGTCGGTTCAAACTTCTGTCTTTGAGTATAAAAGAAAGAAAAACACATTAGAAAAGGATAATGATAGTACCGTTCCCATTGAATCGGTAGTCAACAGTACCTCGCAGCAAAACGCCTAATAACTCTAACGCTTTTTGATGTGTATGCACAAAAAATCGACGGTGGGGGTTTTTTGATATGAGAAATCATAATTTTGTACCTATTTCGATGTATTTTGTAGAGTGCGCCTCATAGGCCACGTATGCGGCATGAATGCACGCTATTAGCGCTACTTTTGTAAAAAATAATTCAAGCCACATCATCATTAACAAAAAAAGGTATATTTATTGTTAGTATCCCCAATTCCTAACGGTTTTAGAGATAATCACGTATTAATACGCGACGAAGACAGCTATCTAAATGTACCCATATCATTTCAAGAAGTTGAGGAAAGCCTGACCACTACAAAAATAGTGCAGCGGGACCAGACGAAATACCTCCAATATTTCTGCCTTTTTGAGCCAAATTAATTTTAACCGATCTTTTTAATCTGATATTTTCCTCCAAAAACTTTCCTCTTTCATGGAGAGAAGCCATAATCATACCAATTTTAAAAGAAAACAACCCAAAAACTCTTCCTACCTCGTATCGTCCTATGTCATTGACATGTAGTATCTGCAAGATACTTGAAAAAATTTTAACTAACCGACTCAAATGGCACTTGGAGAAACTAAATTATATAAGTTCTATACAAAGTGGTTACAGAAAAGATAACATCGTTCTCTTAGAAACGGAAATCCAAGAGGCTTTTTTGTATAGCCAACACCTCGTTGCAAAGCCTGACACAACTTGGAGATACCATATAATAAAAACTTCAGGGGATTTAAATATACAAGGCAAATTTTTGGCATTTTTAGAAAATTTTCTTAGTAACAGAACTATCCAGGTCAGAACTAATGGCAAACTATCAAGTAAAAAGATAATCCAAAACGGAATTCCGCAAGGCGCAATATTAATAATAATATTAATTTAATTCACCAGTAAAAGCGATTCTTTACGCAGATGATCTACTAATTTACACAAAAAGTAAAGACTTAATCCCAAGATATTTTAAAAAATTACCTCAATAAATTAGAAAACTGGTCCACTACAACTGGTTTAACCTTCTCCTCAACAAAAACCCACTTTATAGTTTTTTAGGAAAAAAGGCCAAGCCAACATTAGTCTACATCTGAATGGGAAACAATTAGAACAGAATGAGAGCGTAAGATTCTTATATAGGAGTTACATTTGACTATCAGCTGAAATGGATAATGCACATCAATAACCTCCTTAAAATTTGCCAGTCGAGAATAAACTTACTCAGAGTCCTATCAAATCATTCCTGGGGAGCCGACACCAAAATACTGATTAACCTGTATCAGTCAATTATTAAAAGTAAACTTGACTATGGCAGCATTTGCTACAGCTCAGCCGGCAGCACTCTTCTACACAAATTAGATGTTATACAGACCAGTTCTCTAAGAATAGTTTCAGGAGCTTTCAGAACAAGTCCTGTTAGTAGCCTCCAAGTTATCACATCACAACCCCCTTTATATCTAAGACATCTATATCTATCTTTATGCTATGCATCTAGAGTGTCGGTTCTAAAAAACAACAATCCTTCCTTTTTAACAATATTTCATGGTATAGTTTGTTCAACCATCCTTTGTCTTTATGTCATAATCGGTGACGAATTCTGCTGTTTTACGTATGTCTTATATTTGTTGAATGTTATTTTACACTTAACCTCAAAATTATAATCAATGGCATATGTTAAGAATTGTTTTCAAAACATGACAACTGAATTGTCAAAAGTAACAGATAAAATTTATGTCGACCTTAGATAAGAAATACGTTAATGACGTCATAATTCCGTCTCATCCATTTCATGAATGAGAGAGCAAGCTGGACAATGTATGACGTAACGGCAAAGGATGGCTGAACAAACTTTACAAATAGACACCCAGAAAAGATACTTACCATTTTATGAAAGGTTAAAAAGATCAGATTTCAATATTGATCAATTTCAGCTGCTTTCACTCCTCCTTGGATAATTCAAATACCAGCAGTCAACTTCTCATTAGCAAATCAGCCCAAACACTCTACCAGCGACCACATATTCAAATTAAAATACTATGATCTCATTTCTAAATTCACTAGTTATGATCATATTTTCACGGATGCATCTAAATCAGAAAACGGAATTTCATCAGCATTCTTACAAAATACTAACAGTTATGCAATCAGGCTAAATCCTCACTGTTCAGTATATACAGGAGAGTTACTCGCTCTACTTGAAGCTTTGAGAAGCTACAAACAGCCAAACAAAAACTTATTAGTAATATCGGACTCCTACAGTGCTCTCTTAGGAATAAAACTATTTCCCACTCACCAAATACTCTTAAATATTATTAAAGAAGAACTTTACAGACTCCAGAAAAGACACGTTAAAGTAGAGTTCCTGTGGGTTCCTTCTCATGTAGGCATACCATCGAATGAAAAAGTCGATGAAATTGCACGAGATTCTGTAAGCAGCGAAAATCTACCATTTTTTGAAAAAATTCCAGTTTCCGATTTCAAATCAGTTATAAAGGATTTTGTATGGAATATCTGGAAAAAGAGATGGGAATAAACCAATTCACTACTTAAAGAAATCATGCCATCGGTAAAATCCAGATTGACACTTCCACAGAACAGAGATGACCAGGTTGTTTTAAACGGGTTAAGAATAGGACATTCAGCCATCACACACCAGCATTTATTCAATAAAAAACCACCAAAGCAGTGTTTAATATGTGATCTGCCTCTAACCATAAAACATATACTGTTGGATTGTGCAAGTTTTAGTGTTAGAAGAATAGTTAACAACATCCCACCTAATATGAAACGCGCGTTAAGTGAAAACTGTAAAAAAGTACTCAAATTTCTGAAAGACACAATGTCCGACAAACACAACAAATATCTTTTTCTAGAATGGGCAGTGTTGGAGCCTGGACTATATGATGTAATCATCAATCCCTCACCTCACCAGCTATATTTCACCATTTACTTTCAAGAGCTCATCCATTTCTCAAATGTGGTTTTAAAAAATCCAAAAGAAGGATCAATAAAACTCAAAGTCCAAACCACAATTTTAATATTGTCCACCAAAAAGAACAAATTATTCAGCAACTAGTTTTGGTACAAAATTACCATCATCAGGCTACAATAAAAATGTTATACTTATCAAAAAGATCTCATGACACAATGTTAACAGTTGAGACAAAATAGATCAATATCATTGAAATAAGATGAAAAATTTTTTGACATTAAATTAATTTCAAAATATACAAAATCTTTTTATAATCTAAAGTTATATTAATATTAATGAAACATTTACAACGGGAAGAAAATTAATTTGCCGCCAATACCATACTTAATGTTTAGATAAATGAAAGTGGTTCAGAAGGAAAAGAAAAGGAAATAGTACATTGTTTACCGGGTAGGAAAAGCTTAACATTCCTGGACGACTGTGAAGATTGCTAAGTCGAGGCGCAAGCCGAGACTTAGTAACACAGAGTCCAGGAATGTGGCTTTTCCTACGAGGTAAACATACTATTTTTCCGCAAATCGTTTAAAATTCGACAGATATTGATTGATTTAAAAAAAACGCGATAATTTTATTCCCAAATAAATGGTGCTTTGAAATTCCTAATAAAATTACTTGGGTTACTATGGAAACGTATTGAGGTTGAATTGTCAAACTTGACGCTTATACATTTAATTGCTGGTGTTCTCGAAAGTAAAATGATAAGTGATGATTAAAGCTTGGAAAATATGCAAAATGCATGTTAAGTGCATATGTGCATATTTCGCCATTTTTTGAATAATGCATATGCAAAATAAAATAATGCATATTTTACCGTATTTTTGCAAAAATTTAATTTTTTAGTGCATTTTTAGAACAACAAGGCACAGTGCGACGGCTTGTCAGGTAGCCGCAATTCATCTTTGTATCAGGATTAGGACCCACTAATTACTATTTTACTGCCGTTCTTGTGTTAAACGACAGATGGTCTCATAAAATGGAATTATTTTTACATTTCTTTCAAATACTAATTCTTCACGTCCGGCTTAAATATTTCGGTGGTTGTAAAAACCATGGGTCGTAATAAAATAACCTTGCTAGCTCGTAAATGATATTCTTCATTCATTCCCGCTACCAGTTTTCAAACTATTAAATATGCTTTTGGGAAAGGGATTTCATTTCCTTTGCTTGTCTTTAGAAAACATTAGTTAAAATTGATTTGGTAGTCCTTCTGTCAACAAGAGAATAATTTTGTGAATTGTGGAGTTTAAAGTTTTATCAAAGTTGCCAAAATGCCAAAACAACCAACCGAAAAAAATATTCTGCTAAAAAAGTGGATCAACAATAGAAAGAATTTAAAGATAGTGGATTCAACATCCGTTTTCTGCACAATTTGCGCTAATTAATTATTGTATAGAATTTTTTGTGTATTTCTTTTACAAGTTTAATAATATAAATAAATAAGTATAGTGTTTTTTCACTCTGTTTTTTGTTTACCTTAAAAATGATGTTTAGGTAATATCTATATAAAGGAGAAAAGTGCATATTTAAGAGCACAAGTGCATATTTAACTGCATATTTTGACCTATTTTTAGAGCATATTTGCATGCATATTTTGGTACTTTTTAGTGCATATTTTCCAAGCCTTAGTGATGATGAAATTTCCATTCCTGGGACTCCTCCAGAGCTGGTTGAGGCAGTGAATACTGCTTCATTAGAATTATTGCCAAAGAAATTTCTATCATTTATGTAGAACACTAACAACTGTACGGAAATATCATTTCCTTACAGTAAGGAAGTCCTGACTTTTTCTTCAAGAAATTTTGACAGGAATGTCAAAATTTTGACATTCCTGTCAAAATTTCCTAGCGATTTGCGGAAAATTATTATTTTGGGAAAACGTGAAGAATTAAATTAGAACAATGTAAATTGATGGAGGCATTGGAGAAAATTTGATTTAAATTTACATTTGAAATATCCAAATGGATATTTATCAGCGAAAAATAGTACCGAATTAGGAATTCGGAGTTCTTCCATTTTTTATTGGGATTAACAGACACCTGTTAGCCACTGAAATTATTGAAATCTTGATTACTAAAATCATGAACAAAATAAAAAAAATATAAAACATAATGGATATATATTTCTAAAATATCCATTTAGTGAAAATTAGAGAAAATTTTAATTGTAAGTTAAAATACTCGTATCACTAAAGCAAATGTAGGTACTGTATGTTGAACGGAAAACGGATATATAAAATTAAAATGGATACAGGACAATGACAGATATCACTTATACCAAAACCATAACACTAAAATTAGTACATTTTTATGATGAAATCGGCAAACCAACCTCAAAATATGAAATTGTCAATGTTTCATTTACAAAAAGAAGAAGAAGAAGAAGAACAAATAATGATAATCTAACCTAAGTTAGGTACTACAGCTACAACAGATGAAATTCAAACAATATAATAGTCCAAATCATATGAAACTTATTGTACAAAATTGTGACTAATTATTAAAACTAGAAGTAACTATATATTTAGGTTAATGTAAGAAAATATAGTTCTCTGCAGAAGAAATCTGTTCATTTAGACAAGTTACACCACAATCTATACAAGCTCTATGAATCTCTAAACTCTCAAGCAAATTCATCCTAATACCTTTATTACAAGTATAAAGAAGTTCAACTTCAAAATTATCTGGAGAATGAAGGTCGTTCAAAATATGATTAGCAAAAGCCGAAGGAGAATTATTAAAAATTGGATATTGGAAATTTGGACATTTCAAATGTAAATTTAAATCAAATTCTCTCCAATGCCTCCATCAATCTACATTGTTCTAATATAATTCTTCATGTTTTCCCAAAATAATAATTTTCCTTTTCTTTTCTTTCTGAACCACTTTCACTTGTCTAAACATTAAGTATGGTATTGGCGGCAAATTAATTTTCTTCCCGTTGTAAATGTTTCATTAAGGTAACAGAATTATTATTTTATATATTAATATAACTTTAGATTATAAAAAGATTTTGTATTTGAAAGTTATTTAATGTCAAAAAATTTTTCATCTTATTTCAATAATATTGATGTATTTTGTCTCAACTGTTAACATTATCTCATGTGATCTTTTTGATAAGTATAACATTTCTATTGTAGTCTGATGATGGTAATTTTTTACCAAAACTAGTTGCTAAATAATTTGTTCTTTTTGGTGGACAATATTAAAATTGTAGTTTGGACTTTGAGTTTTATTGATCCTTCTTTTGGATTTTTTAAAACCACATTTGAGAAATGGATGAGCTCTTGAAAGTAAATGGTGAAATATAGCTGGTGAGGTGAGGGATTGATGATTACATCATATAGTCCAGGCTCCAACACTGCCCATTCTAGAAAAAGATATTTGTTGTGTTTGTTGGACATTGTGTCTATTAACACCTCTCTGGCTGTGTTGTGTACACAACTACAATATGTAGGTGTAATCATTTATTTAGTATCAGTCGATATACTGACTCCAGGGTATATAATTTTGCAAGCTATTGTAATGGTACAAAAAATGACAGTAGGTTTGAAAAATGGAAACATACCCATAAAAGCCGAGATACCTACAAATAGTAGTACCTATGTCTTTTTGAAAGTAACCGTGAACGTGAAGCCCAAGATTCCGAAGGGTTGCAGTTGTATGGGGCTCACCAGGTTTTCTCAAGCAAAAATTACAACACAAATGCGCATATACATACATTACTATACATACATTATTCTTTGTTTCTCAAAATAAAAGAAATAAGTGCATACATATTTTTTTTGTGAAACCTCAACATCTAAATCATTAAATGGAACGAAATTTGTCTAATCAAAATCAGAGGATAAAACTGAGTTATTGATCTACTGCATAGAGCTTCAGGGATTAAAGAAACGCAAAATACAAATAAAAAGGAAAAAAGGAAGACCAAGAGAAACATGGAATACAGCAATTGGTAGATTCCTACAAGGCAGGAAGAGACTAAAACATTAACAAGAAACAGGAATGGAAAAAAACCATTTATGAACATTAAATGTAAATCCGCCACCTTAGGGTATAAGGATATATGATTATATACAGGGTGCGGCATTAGTGCGAGGAAGTCCAATTACTCACTTGTCGTGAGAGAGGCAGACAAACTTTATATTTATAGATAATGCCCATCTTTTATTTTCAAATTAATAATCATTTAATTACATTTGTATTATACATTTATCGGTATGACCACTGCTATGCATTACTCTTTGATACCTCACATATAATTATGTTTTTTTTACTATGACCTCCATTTACTCAATTACCTTTCTCGTACTTAACCTCGTTTGGTCCCCAATTTAACATCTACCAGCTAACATGTGGTGTGTACGGTCTCACACAAAAATAATATTTTCAAACATCGAGAACCGCCAACTTTTGGTACTCACTATAAGGCTATACTTTTGTTCACAATTGTCGCCACCTTAGTACTGTGAACTAAATAATATCAGCAGCACACGATGCTAATAAAATAACC
>CAJUYH010005080.1:0-24496 GCA_910591685.1 Galerucella tenella
TTCTATAAAAGAATATCAACTTTACTTACCCAAATACTCGTCCATGGCATCTTTGGAGACGTTGCTGATGCTGTTTAGTCTTTCTCTGGTAAGGGGAAAATCACATTCTTCATCACTGTTGCTTTCCTTAATTCTAGCTATATCATGTACATTATGTTGAGATCTATGTTCAGCCTCGGCCTCTGGCTGTGGCTGTGGGTTGTACGACGCAATATCACAAGGTTGCAGTCTGGGCCGGAGTGATTTGTACTTTTGCTTTATACCTGGTGTGGTCATAACATTACAAGACCGATTGTTCGGTGACGGATGAAGTTTCGATATTCGAACCTTATTGGTCGTTATCACCATCTGCGAATCCTACAATGTATGTAACTAGCTACAAATATATGCGTCAAAGGGGTTTGGTAACATAGATCAGAGATAATCCTGCACAAACACACTACAAAGGATACCCATAAGCCACAAACAACAGGAGGACAAGGAAGACACTAAAGACAACTACAAAAGTATAGTTTGGCAAGCTTATCTGAAACTACGGGGCATCGGTAAGAGTCGAGGAGACATGGCGCCTATCTGACATAAACGTGCAAATGGTGTACGGTACCTATTGTAACAAGTAAAACTGAAAATACAAATGTCACTGACAATACCAACGCCACTGGATAAATCAATATCAATCAATTGACGAAGTGAGAGAGAAGAACACACGCGGGCGCCTGCCAATAAGAAGTCAGCTGGTCAGGCCCTTCGATAAAAATCACCAATTATGTAGTTCGGAGGGTGTGGTCATTATGGTTTTCGCACAACGCTGTCAGAGCTTGAAGAATCCCATAGCAAATTTGGTTAAGTGTTCATCTTTTAATATTGATAAATTGGAAAAATAATGTTAATAGACAAAATCCAAGGAAACAAGCACATTGAAGAGTTAACGTTTAAACATATTGTTAATAATAAAAAGTCACTTTCCTAATTATTATCACTACATACTTAGCACTTTAGCTTTTTTATAGTTAAACGTGGCAATATCGAATGATTTCGACTGCATTCCTTTCACGGCTTCAGATAAACTTGCCAAAGTATAGCACTACAAAGCAGCAGATTATCGATCACGTGAAAGAGTTTTAGCTCAGTTAATGATTTGAAGTCATCAGGTGGAGAACTCAAGAAAATAAGAGGATCTACCTAGATGAAACCTTAGCACATCACAGAAAAATGAGTCGATATTTAACTAGGGACAAATAAAACAAGTTGAAGTATTCTATAAGCTCGTCTTTAGACGCAGTTTTTCGACCTGCCTCTTATAGAAGACACACACAACAGAAAACAAAGTACCGGGTGGCCAACTAAGAACGGCTGTCGGTCATATCTCAGGAGTGGATTATAGCACAAATGCAAAATTTTTCAAAATTTACCCAATTAAGGAGTATATTAAATATTATAATCAAATTGCTCGATAAATTCTGCATGTTTTTAATATTACAAGTTTAGGTCTATCTCTCCAAATAAGGGGTGGGGGAGAGTGGAAACCTTGTTACGAAAAATCGCCTGTAATTCGGGTTCTGCTTGACCGATTTTAATAAACTTGTTTGAAAGAGCTTTTGTTGAACAATCGAAAATTTGTAAATATGAAACAATTTGAATAATAACATAAATGCTAGAGGGCGCTGTTTAATTTTTTTTTAATATTGTGTTTTCTCGTAACAATTTTAAAGTGAAGCATACAAATTGAAGTAGATCTTTAAAAATTAGACTAAATTAGTAATAAAACACTGCAAACCGCAAGGCGATATCTCTTTCCTATCCTGAGATATCGTAAGAAGCAGGTAAATGGCGGGAATTGATCTTCCAACGTCTAGAAGGCTGGTGAAGTAAGTTGTGCTACATTTTTTCAATTAATAAGAATGCTATATTTGTTTTCAAGCGATCAGTTAGTAAATCAAAAGCATCAAATATCAATAAAAATCGATATTTGTAAGTTCATTTATTTGGCCACCGAGATCTCTAGACCTAACTTGTTCAGATTTTTATTTGTGGGGGCGAGTTAAAGATCTCGTTTATGCCGATGGACCCGCAACAAGAGCTGACCTGGTTGAAAAGATACGACAGACAATAAGTCTTTCAAGGGCAGAAATTGAAGCTGCTGTTTTCTCTACCCGTCAGCGATTGATTTCATGAATTGAAAATGATGGACGACATTTCGAACATCTAGAGCGGCACTAATTACGAACCTAGTTACTTATTAAATGTTTCAATTGTTCGATTTATCACATTATTCTAAAATTCGTTCTCAATGTTAGTAGCGACAGCATTACATTCAAGTAATCTAGTGGCAACCATAACATTAGTGTGATAAAAGTTTAAATTACTGCAGACAAATGTAAGATCTTTCCGTTCAGGCTAAATTTAATAATTTCTGTTAACGGGAACCAGCCTTCTAGACGTTGGAAGAACAATTCCAGCAATTTACCTGTTTCTTACGATATCTCTGGATAGAAAAGAGATATCGCCTTGCTGTTTGCAGTTTTTTATTACTAATTCAGTCTACTTTTTAAAGACCTACTTCAATTTGTATGCTTCCATTTAAAATTGTTACGAGAAAACACAATATTTAAAAAATAAATAAAACGGCGCCCTCTAGCATTTAAGTTATTAATCAGATTGCTTCATATTTAAAAATACTCGATTGTTCAACAAAAGCTCTTTCAAACAACATCAAGTTTTTTAAAATCGCTCAAGCAGAACCGGAATTACAGGCGTTTTTTCGGAACAAGGTTCCCACTCTCCCCCACCCCTTATTTGAAGAGATAGACTTAAAGTTGTCTTATTAAAAATATGCGAAATTTGTCGAGAAATCTTATTATAATATTTAATATACTCCTTAATTGAGTAAATTTTGAAAAATTTTGCATTTTAAATTTTTAACTGTCAAATACGCCCTATAGCGGTGGACCTACAATTCTGAAAATAATTTCCAGGCGTTTCTCGAGGCCATAAATTTTTTTCTCGAGCCTGTGCTATAATCCACTCCTGAGATATGGCCGACGGCCGTTCTTAGTTGGCCACTCGGTACAAGACAAAATACCGCTGATGATTGTAGCACTAGACGTTGGTGCCATCATACATGGAAGACGGTATTTGTGATATCCCAGGGTTGGATCTTTGCCTAAATTAGGATTTTTTGGAACCATCATACAAGGAAGAAGGCTGGTACTTATTTTTTATTATCCTCTTAACAAGTACATTGATGAAGTCAGATCATCGATAAGGCATCTCGCCGTTATTTCATATTAAAACGAAAGTATTTGAACATTCGCCGCTATACTTTTATGCACCTGGAGCGACAACTCCAAACTTTCAAAACACAAAACCTTTTAGTAAGTTTCCAGCATAATTATGCGATATTAGCGATCAAGACACAAAGTTTTATCACATTTTTCTTAGTGAGCATTCACAGTTAGTGGAAGACTTTTCTTAACACATCTTCTCTGCTGGACATTTGATAAAAGGCCCCTCACACATCTTCTCTGCTGGACAGTTAATAGAAGACTCTCAACACATTTTCACTGCTGGACAGTTGATAGAAGACTCAAAAAATAGCGCCAGAAAAGAAAATTGCCGGTTATAAACAACCCTGATTTGCTGAATTCTAAACTGGAGGCGGGGCAAATAATTAACGGTCAAATTTTTAAGAATGGTTAAAATCAACATTAAACAGAAAAGCGGCTTGGAAATATCAACAGAAAAGGCCATAAATCTTAGAACAAAGGGTAGGGACGTGTGCAATTTGAAAACAATTTTGTTTCCATTTTTACATTTTTTTAGAACGGCGGTACGTAGAAAAGGGGTTTTAGCGATATTCGTTTTATAGACAAAGGCGTAGAAAAAGGATTTGAAAAGAAATTAATTGGAAGTTAATGATAGAAGTAGATACAAAAAATGACGGTAGATATAGTATATGAGATATGAGTATAATTCAGGACTTATGAATCTTAGGATTCCTGCCCGTACCTTATTGTAATAATAAGAATAATAATATTCTATCGTTACAAGATGAGACAGCCATGATTACACAGCGAAAAGAATAGAACGATTCTTACCTGTCCATTAGGGCCCACAACGCTGCCATCTACTGCCGGCTTTTGGAAACTGTTAAAGTCAGGTAACACTGGTAGCTGAGTGAAATCTAGTGATTTATCACAGATAATTTTAGCCTGAGTGGGGCTCGTGCTGCTACTGCTGCTGCTGGCCGTGCTGCATTCTCCACTTGCTAAGTTTACACCGCCATTGGTCGTTGTTGGAGAAAAGTTGTTAGTAACATTTTGAGCTGGTACGCTTTGAGAACGGGATTTTTTTATACTAGGTTTTTGTTCCGATTTCGGTGACTGAAATAAATACAATTTCAATTATTAGGTACAGTAAGAGAGGATCTGATCAGCCTGAATATTATCACAATTAGATTGCTATACAGTAAAAGCTCCTTATTCGCGCTTCCTTTATTCGCGTTTTCACTATTCGCGGATGAAAAAAATGCGACCCAATTCCTATATTCGCGACAAAAAATTTCTTTATTCGCGGATCTAATAAGTAGGTACATACATAATAATAAAATTATTCCAATAGGTATCCAAACCAATATCATTGTCAAATGGAGTAATAAAAAAGTAAAATAGACCTTATTACAACTGCCTAAAGTATATTATTAAATGATATCGCCGAGAATGTAAACAAAGAGGATAAAAGCAACGTGACATTTAATTTGAAAAATCTTTGTGAAGGTTTAAGAATGGCAAATGAGCTTTGCGATTTCTTTATGAACATTGATCCGTCTATGGAACGAAGTCTTATTTTTAAGAGGCAAATTGCTAATGCGACTGCTGTCTGAATTGAAGGAGCTTTTGAAAACTGCAAAGTAAGAAAAAATTACAAAATTCTTCAAACCATTGCCTAAGCCTTAAGATAATTAATTAAAATGTTCAAAAACTTCAATTAAATAATTTTTTTATATATTTGTTTTTTTATTTTGTCACCTAGGAACGTATCCCCTATAATCCCATAGAAATTGCCATTCCGTATTCACGGTTTCTGTATTCGCGGCATATTTATGGAACGTATACCCCGCGAATAAAGAGCTTTTACTGTATTTTCTTTCACGTCCAACATTTTCTTTTGAAATTCCCCAGAGAATTGGAATTTTTTATTGAATTGGGCAAATTATTGTGACCTCTTTGATGATTCACTGTATCAAAGTCTTTTGAGAGATCATTAAAAACTGCAGTAGAAGGGTTACTCCTATCTGAGCAGATATAGACAGTTAGGGCAGCAATAGCGACGTAGGTATTTATAAAAAAACAGTTGATTTCATTGCAATTTTCCTTATAATTTGTTGAAATATGATTTTTCATACCTGCGTTCTTTTTTTCCTTTCCTTTCCTTCATTCTTTTGTTGAATCTTTCTTTGAAGTTGAAGTTGCATTTCTCTATGCTTCGACTCTTTCACATTGCCTTCATCTAAAATAAAAACATTTTCCATTCATAAATTGCCACTGAATACATTTCTGAATTAAAATCATACATATAGAGGCCATTTTTTTTAAACACTGACTCTGGGGTCTGGTTTATGTGCGTTGAAAGCCATGGTTTGACACTTTTCTCACTTTTTGGCCTCAATATCAGCCGTTAATCAATATTTTTTTAGTTTTGTTTATGAGAAAATGTGTTTTTAGATTTTTTTTTACTTTTTTGCATTTTTGAACAGGAAGCAGCCCCCGCGCTGACTTGAGACATATTCTCATGAGAAAAACTAAAAAAAGAACTTAAAAAAGCAGCTGAGAGAGACCCAAAAGTGCCAAAACTTACCTTTTAACGAATATATCCCAGCAGACGTAATTTTGGATGCAGCTTCTGATGTTGTACCAACTAGATGATTTATAATAAGATAGTATGCTAAAGATTGAATAGAAGCGAAATGTTGTTTCAATTTATTCTCTGACCATTCTTTTACAATCAACCATGCAGCAGAAGCTATACTTGTTTGGCTGAATGGAGCTTCGGTGGACTGAAAAAAATTATTTTGCTACATACTGTATCAGAGACACTTATGCTTTTCTCACTGTTTTCAGAGCTTGTTGCAATTATAAACAATATAACATTAGGGTGATGAGATAACATAGAAATTTATACAAATAACCAGTGTAGCCAAAAGATCAGTACAACTAAGAGATGTCGAAAAAAAATTACATTATTTTATGTTCTACAATATATTTATACCAGACATGTTTTTACACAGTAATTGATCTGAAGTTAATAGTCATTTCAAATTAACAAGCACTAATCAATAACATCAACAGATAATTATTTGTGTTAAATTCAAGTCACTCATTTAAATATTTCTAGTCTGACATCAACATTTGAAAATTATAAACAAAAAATTAAAATATTTCTAATATAAACATACCATTGGTTTATCCATCAAATCTGGTAAAAGTGGCGGTTTTAATTTTGCATATCTTCTTAAGCCAGAATAACAATATCTTGAATTTCCTCTTGTACCTAGTCGTCTGGCTCTTACTTTGGGATATACTTGTTTCATAACTTTTCCAAAATCGGCTTGTGATAAAGGTTTAATGCTGTTGTTTGCACAGTAATTGCTGCAAAGCAAAGTTGAATTGTATATGACTGATCTTATAATAAGAATATTTTAATAAAACAGTGATGAAGCAAAATTTTATACAAAGTGATCAATATAAATCATTATATTAGTTCAAGATGTTTTAATAAGATTAAATTACTTTATGCCAAGACTACTTAGTGTGGGAATTTTTTTTAAATTGCAAGATAGTCATTACAAGTTCAAATTTCAAAGTGCCACTGGCTGGCTAGACATCAACCTTGTCCCAAGGTATCTCTCATAGTCATCAATATGGATTTCATTTAAAAAAAAGATAATTAATAATCATTTTTCAATATTTTCAGTAAAGCTAGCTTCTATCTATCTAGCTTCATCACACTTTAAATATGATTATCAATTGTCAAAAAATAATATTAGACACAGGTCCACACTTGTGTATATAAAAAATCAATTGCATGAAAATTTTAATATCTCAATTATTGAACTTCATTATAATAAGATTAAATCTGTAGTAAGTATTGTAAAAACACACAATGGGAAATTATAACTAAAAAAATGCTAATGACATACTTATCATAAACTAAGATTGTATAAATATATTATATATTACAATTATTTAGGTATATTCAAAAGATGTAACTTGAATCACTTGAAAAAAAACCTGATGATAAAACAGACAAGAAAAAATAATCCAAACAATCAAATGATAAAAAAAATAAGGAGGTGAAGATTTATCTTTTTTTAGTAGGTGTAATAACAAAGTAACTGACATTTACTACTTCTAGTTAATTTAAATAAATGTAGTTGGAAAAAAATTGTATTAGCAAGAAATTAGATAGATATAAAATAGAGTATTGTATATTCCATATTTAGCCAAATTCCTTTTTATTGGGAAATATAGAAAATGACGAGTTCAGCCATCAAAAATTGCTCAATTGTTACTAAAAATATGTATTGTATTCATTCAATGAAGCAGTCTTGTATAATTAACAATGTTATTTATATTAGTTAACACATACTCCACTGACCTTGTTGGTTATGATATCAAGGTTAAGTCAATTTTTTCATGTTCAAATTGAGAAAATTAAATATAAACATCTAATTATTATTGACCTATTACAATTAACTTACTGATACTCATTGTAAACTTCTTGCTTTGGTAAAGATATATCAGGATCTTCTTCTAAATGAGTTTTTATCCAATTTATTGTTCTTGTAATCTCTGATCTACTACCAAGAGGATTTAAGGGCTGTCTAAATGGATCCACTGCATTTGTTACCTCTGATGGTAATTTTAGGAAAAGGAGAAACTTTTCCACCTGAGAGAGGGGCTTTATTTGTTCCAAAATTGACTGTATTGTTTGCTTAGCTTTCTCACTAAAATTATAATATTTTCAAATTTAACCATAAAAACTGCATTAAGTGTAATAATAAATCATCTGGTTATTAAAACATGTAGGGATACTTTGTTTATTTTAACAGATGGTGTGCTATAAATAAATTAATCAATTATCACTAACCTAATTGTGATGTTAACGGAGCCTGCATCTGTGCAAGGCTCATTTTTAACAAAATCCTCTATATAATCTTTTTCGGACTTATTAGAACATTCACCGTCTTCTCCATTTTTTTTCGTGATTCCATTGTTTAAGCGATTTTTTACTCTTTGATGATCTGTCGTTTCAGATTGATATTTAGCAGTCCAAGTTTCATTATCCATGTCACCGAATTAAATTCGGCTGGATTTAATAGTTTTTAATGAATACTGTACAATATATTATCACTTTTATAGCCCAAACAGCTCTTTCACACCGGAACATTTTATTGTCAACTCAAATCAGCTGGTCCCCAATGGACGACGAACTTGGAAAAGGCAAGTTAACTGTCAAATGACGTTCTGACATTGCTGCCAACGAACACGTTTTTCGTTACCATAATGTGGCCAACTCTTAACACAACTTTACCCTACATACGCTTTACAATAAATAATATATATGCAGTGTTGCCAACCCGAAATTTTAAAAATCGGTAGATTTGAAATAAGGAGGCACAAAATTATCGCTACTCGATGAGCCCGAAGCCCGACATATTTACGTTACCGTCGTTACCAAATCAAAAGGAAAATGAGAAAATGTCAGTGTTTTGCTTCATTTGGTCAAAGATTACAAAATAAAAAATATATTTATCTGGAAGGGGTCTGATGCTTGTTTTTTGTTTTGTAAACGGGCGCCGCACTCATAAACAGTGTTAACGACTCGCTTTTGTTATCAATAACGAGACCGCTAGCAAAGATTACAGAGATCTTTGCCGCTAGCAAAGAATAAAATCAATTGATAAAAATGGTATGGTCGAGAAAATTATGAGATTGTTATGAATAAACAAGTACTTAACTAACAATTTTATATCCAAGCTATTTACCAAGCTGTTAGATCAAATGGCTGAATATCAGGTTGCTGGTTGAAAGGCGCTGTTTCCAAAATAAATATAAGATATTTGATATTTCACTTGAAGGCGGTCTGATTTTGGTTTTTTTTAAACAAACGCCGCACTCATCAATCATGTTTACGGCTCGCTGTTGTTGACAATAACGAGACTAAACCAGAATCATAGAAAAGTGTTGGATATACTAGCATTACTGGCATATATTGCCGAGATCCGAAAGAGTAAAAGTTTTTACAAACTTCAACACTTTAAAATCGGTAGGTAGGTGTCACAAATTGGTATATCGGTAGATTACTTCGAAAATCGGTAGTCCTACCGATAAATCGGTAGGGCTGGCATCGCTTATATGATAATTTATTCATTTTATTCATAGAGTGGCTACCTACATTCGCTGTTGATAATGCATTTGCATACAAACCATGTACAAACCTCAAAGATTAGTTCTAGTATACAATACAACCGATCTTCACTCATTTTTCCTTTATATGTGTAGGTTCACAATCAAAGATCCGCAGTGCGGCAAGTAGGCTATCATCTATGGATTGGTATGGTACTTACACTTACCATACGCACTCTGGTTCTGGTACTTACCATAGAGAACTATGGTACTTACCAGACATACATAGTACTTACCATAGAGTAAATGGTACTTACTTACTAAACTAGCAGATTCAAAAATGAACTACGAACTAGTCGCAAAATGCTCTAGGGTCATTAGAACATAAAATGTTCTAAGCTTCTGCCCAACTCAACTCCTCAACTGCCTTCTGTCACTTTTGACGTGCTTTTGACTTTGACTAATTTCTTTTACTACTTGTTGGAATATACCATAGAATAATACTTATAAACCGGAATAAACAACACAGAAAGCTTTTTTTTGCGATTTATATATAAATATATCATGGATAAACCAACAACTTTAAAAATGGATAAATTTAAACGAATACAGGTATACCTATCTATCTACCTAACATAACTTATTCTTGTGAGGTAAAATTTATAATTTATAATTTCAGGGTGCAATTATGGTTATCGAAAACAAACAATATCCTATTTTTAAAGGAATAAATACTGTTGGTAGAAATAAAATAGCCGTTATTAACATAAAACACTTGGTAAGCTTTTAACGGATTCTTGACAAAAATTGATTTAATTCTATCATTTTTAGAACGTTAGCCAAAATCAAGCTCTAATAATCATTATTGATGAAACCCAACACTATATTAGCGATTTGAATTCGTCTAATGGCACTTTTTTACAAAATACAAAACTTGTGCCTTTTAAACTTTATGAATTAACAAATAACTCTGAAATTAAGTTTGGGGATGTTGTTGCAGTTTATACAAAAGTAAGATTTTTTTTATAACTTTATTCTATACTTTTGTTTACTTGAAACATCTAAAAGAATATGCTAATTTTTCATGGTAGAAACATGTTTTTAGTCTTCATTTCTGGTACTGTTTTCCAGACATAGCTTAATCAAATTTGTAGCTCAATTAATTGATTACCTATCATCCAAATTGATAAGCTTTAGCAATTTTTTTTTAATTTAATTTATTGTTGATGACTGATTTCTTAAAATTTGGACTTTAAGAAAAATGTTTAGATTTTAGCCTCTGATACAACTATAAATTTGCAAGAAACTTTGGATACAAATGAGATGACCCAAAATATGACTCAGAACTTTTATGCTTCAAACACACAATTAATGGATAATAATAAATATGGAAATGATTATAATCCAATAAAATCAAACACCACTCTAATCAGTATCCATGAGGTACAAACTCAAGTGATTAACTACCCATCAGTTTTACCTCAACCTCATAATAAACCTAGCTCCCAAGTGGACAGTATTGTTAATAGTGATATTCATGATGTTCCCACCCAAGTTTGCAGTTTTACTAAGCAGCCAGATATAGAAATTAACATTCATGATGCTCCCACACAAGTAGTAGATTATTCAAATGTAACTAATTCCCATGGATCTGAAAATGAAACTAGTGAAAATAAATTTACTGATTCTAATACCCAAATTATGACTGTAGATGAAAGAGAAGCAATTAGCAAAAGAGTTGATGCTGGAAAATCTGAAATAATATTAGCTGAAGACACCAATGATCCTGTGATATCTGAAAAACATTCACAAGAAATTCCACAAAATGTTGAAACGCTTACCGAGAACAAAAAAAATGTAATCCATTATAGTCAAGAACCTTCTACATCTGGAATGGGTACATCTTTGAAAGAATATGATGAATCGTTTTCAAATGCATTAAAGCCTAATGATATTGTTGTAGAAGAAAGTATAATGGAAAATAAAGTTATTAGTGAAGATTCAATTGATTTCTTAGATTTAGAGGACACACAATATGAAATGGAAGATAAAAATAAATCATTGACTTCTCCAGTTAATTCTGAGACCAGCGAAGAATCAGACATAATCACTAAGTCTAAAAAACCAGTTCCAAAATTACCTTGCACACAAAAAGATGATGAAACTGATATTGAATGTACACAAGACATGTTGAAAAAAACTGTCAGACCAATACCAAAACTACTAGATTCACAAACAGATCCTGAATCTTGTGATACAAATTCACAAGATATTGGTTTCAAAAAGAAACCTCTTAAACCTATTTCAGAAGAATCAGATACAGAACCTAACGTACAGGAACACTTGACTGAAAAACTAGACAATGGAGAAAAAAATGTGAATTCTGATTCTGATACTGACTGTGAAGAAGTAGACACAAGTAAAAAATCTGACAAAAAAACAACTAGTGTAGGTGATGTTTCTGATTCTGATACAGATGTAGAAGTTGATAAAAAATGTGACTTGGATGATACTGATTGTATTCCACCTACTCAAGATGCATTTGCTAATGCTTTAGGGTATAAACCAATGAAAAGCTCACAATTAAGTACAAATCATTCTTCTGAAGAAAGTTTCAAACTTGGATTAACAGAATTAATGAGTTTTACAGAAACTAATAGTGAAAAAGTGGAATTGCCTAAAGTTATTAATAATGAAGTAGCTGAATCAAATTTAAGTAAAATATTTGACAAGGAAACTGAAGAAAATGCAATAATATCCACTCAAGAAAAAGATGTAGTTAAAAAGTTTGAATTTAAAAAGAAATCTGCTAACTTGGACAGCTCATTAACAACAATTTTAAGCAATTTAAGTAGAATCGAGAGTGTTGAAATTGTAAATACTGATGCAAATGTCACAGAAAACTGTATACCACCCACTCAAAATATCAATGAAGATGTTTTCCTCCAGCCCACCCAATTACTTACTTCAAAAGAAACTGATGATATTTTTTTACAACCAACACAATCTCTCTCGAAGAAAGTAACTGATGATGATATATTTTTAAAACCCCATGCAGTTCATCAGCGCTCTCAAAAAATCGATGATGAAATTTTCTCACAACCGACACAACTACTGGGGTTAAATCCCGATGACCATCAAGGTAGTTTGAAACCTACAGATTGTTGTACACAAGAAATATATTCAGCTGCCACTCAAATTATCCAAGAACAGCCTGATACAATATCCAAAGGTAAGAATTCTGTCAGTAAACTGACATTTAAAACTGCCAAACAGTGAATCTACTAGAAGAGTGAGCATATAATTTATAGTGGACTGCAAAATTTAATTTTTTTTGATGCTTCATATTAGAGGTCATTATTTTTCATAATTTTCTTGGGTATCAAACCACAATATCATGTTTTATATTTTTATTAAATAAAAATATAATATTGTGGTTTGATTTCCAACAAAATTAGAAAAAAGAATAAGTAATGCCCTATGGAACATACAGAAGATATTAAAAGATATATTTTTCTACTATTCTACTTCAAGTTCTCAGATCTGTGGCTGGGAAAGCTATCCCTTGTTTCATCCCTACCTCTCCAGATACTACGCCCTCCAACACATGCAACAGATAATAGCTGTTTAATGTATTCTCCTACTTCAATAAATATAAAAAATTTTACCAGGCAGTTTTGACCACCAAATATTCAAACTGGCAGCTAGAAACTTAATTTCACACATATTTTTTTTTATTGGTGAACCATATTACCTATTTAAAACACGCCTCAGCGTGTTTAAATCGAACTTTAAAACACGCGCGTGTTTTAAAGTTACCGTGGCAACATCATCAACTCGAGAAACGAAGTCTAAATCATGTCTAAATGACAATTTTTTTATTATTGATATGACAGGAGCAATTTGTAACGTCAAAACTTTTCTGTAAGTTCCTTGTGGCATTATTTATTATTTTTTTGGAATGAAAACCACAATAATGTTTTTTATTTTTTTATTTCGACGTTTCGGTAGCGTTCCATCTACCTTTGTCAAGTTTAAATAATGATAAAATCATTTTTGGTCTCTATCTGACACAACGAAAAAAATATGACAACTAGAAAATCAATAATATTTTGAAGTTTAAGACTACAAAACTTTGTTGTCAAATTTTATTAAGGTCCATTCATAGTAGATCACATCTCTGGTAAAATGTGAAATAAATATTTTATTTTATGACATTCCAAAGATATGATAGTCTACTAGAAATGGAATCCAGTGAAGTGCACTTTCCAGGAACGGTTTTTATTGGGATAGCGCTTTTTTTCGCTTATTTTGGAAGTGTTGTTAATAAAACGCGTTTGTTGTTACTTTTTTGAGTATGATTATTTTTGTTTTCAAAATATGTATGACTCAGTTTGGTGATTTTGTGTATTGAAGTGTGTATCGATTAACAACTATTCCAATGATAAATCATAAGAAAACCTGGATAAAAACTTATGATGCTATCCTGATAAAGCAGGTAATTGATTATTGGAAATTTCTCTTTCTAACATTGGTAACCAAATTTGACTACATTCGGCTGGAATACTAGCTACACATTTATCTGCATTTAGTTGTATTAAAGCACTTTCTTTGATTTTTCGTCTTTTATTATTGGGCTCTTTCAATATTATTTTTGTCGAATCCCATTGAATTTTATACCCCTCTTCCCAAGCATGTTTACAAATACCTGACTTAAAGAACTCCCTATCTTTGATATATTTTTTATGTTCACTTATTCGGAGTTTCAATGGTCTAGATGTTTCACCTAAATAGAATTTGTCGCATTCACAAGACATCTGATATAATATGCAATTTTTTGAAGATTGTTCTTCATTTTTTGGTTTTGTTTTTGTTAGTATAGATCTCAACGTATAGTTAGATTTGAAGAAAGTTCGAATATTGAATTGATTACCAATTTTCTTAATTCTCTCTGATAAACCCCTAACATACCGAAACGTCGAAATAAAAAACATTATTGTGGTTTTCATTCCCAAAAAATAAGAGAAAAAAAATGTCAAAACTTTTATTCGAACAATATTTAACAATGTCAAATTTATTAATTAAAATGGTAAGTGCCGTTGGTATTGTTTGAAATATTAATATATCCATTTTTCAAATCCTAGGAAATGGTATTTAAATTAATACTATTGACATTCACAGAACTCAATAAGGTTGAACTTCCATCAAAATACAAATTAGTTTTAGCTTTTCTCATTTCCATGACAATGCAAGGTAGGTATACATCATATACATCACGAATTCAACCATTTGACATTTAGTTCTTATTTCCATCTATGATTTCCATTTCTTGTTGTAGTAGTTATAGACCAGTATTTATAATTTCAAAGTGCACCAATAAAAAAAAAATAGCGTAAAGTATTCGTGGATAACCGGTCTTTAAAACACTTGCTCTATTTCGAGAACTCCGACTTCGTCGTCGTGCTCGAAAAATCGCGCGTGTTTTAAAGACCTTAATATCCACTTATACTTTAATATATTATTATATTATCATTTAGATATTTCAATGACACAAGAAGACCTTTATGGACAAGCTACGCAGAAAATTGATAACATTCCTGATCTTCAATTGGCTCCTACAAATCAACAAGAAAAAGAGGATGCATACATGTTACCCACACAACAAATGACGAATGCTGGATCAGGTAAACTTTTTGTTTAGCTACAATAGTTTCTTGAACTATTAATCTTTAAGAACAAATATTATGTCTGTTACATTTGTTCATAATTTTTATCACCCAAAATATATGTAAGAAAATACCTTATATTTCCTCAACCTTGTTTTTTTTAAACCCGCTCTATCATGGCGAGTGTTGATAGAAATGACACCGACATACTTGTGAATGTATGACAGTGAAAAAATATTATGTCATAATTTTATTGTAAGAATTAATATAAATTGTAATTAGAGAAAAAACTGGAATAATAGACATTTAATGTCGTTTCTCTTTTTACAGGAAAGATTTTGTTAATAATTATGTTTGTAATAGAAAATAAAAAACTCTTTTTACAGGAGAAACTCAATAGTGTCTTTATTCAATAGAAAATTACATATACATTATATAATTACATATATTATATACAAGATATGTTTGAAATATTCTCATTTAAATTATTTTTTAAAGAAGCTACAGAAACCCAATTGGAATTGCAATATTTAGATGAAACAATTCCAATTCCCATTGAAACGGAGAGACCAGCCAATCCATTACTTCGTGAACTTGACAAAAATGAAAGTCAAGTGGAATGCAATGAAAAACAATCTACATCGGCTGAAGAAGGAAATAATATTAAAAATTCACAACTTGACAGGGATATAAACACTAGAAATGATAAAGGTGAAACTGGTGAGGTGCAGACTGAAAAATTAAACAACACCATAGAGACATTGAGTCAGATTGAAGCATTTTTAAAAAAACCTTTGCCACCAAGAAAGTCTGCAAGACATCTTAGATCCAAAGAAGAAACAACAAAGACTTTAAATGATACAAAGACATTAATAAAACATGAAGATAGACCAGAAACATTAAGTCAGATCGTTGCGTTTGTGAATGAACCAATCCCGAAACAAGGGCTTGAAAAATGTCAAATCCAAAAATCTAAAGAAATGGTGAGTGTTCATAAAATATTGACAGGTTATTCTTCCATTTCAATGAGCTTAACTTAATTTATATTTTTTTAGAAAATCTTGACTTCTGGTAAAGTTTTGTCAGAATCATCGAAAAAAGAAAACGTTTCTAAACAATTTTCCAATGAGAGCTTGGAAGACAGTGAAGAAGAAATCGAAAAGAAAGATAGTAGTAGAGAAATTCGTAGTGATGTAGATCAAAGTTTTGCTTTATTAGAATCCAACAGTTCAAAGATTAGAAGAAAAGTGAAAAATGATCCAGTATTAAATAAAATCAAAGTAATCGTTACGGGTCATAGAAAAAGTATGAGTATTGCAGAAAATGATAAAAAACCAGAGTTAATAGTACCCCTTAAAAAGTCGAAAAGAACAACTTTAAATAATTCATCAAGTAAGTGTCGATTTTTAATGCTTAATTTGAACTCGTCAGACTTATGTTGCTTTCGTTTATTTGGGCTTCAAGCACTTGTGCGTGACGCCTCAGTCGTCACGACTTTTGAGCAAATCGAACACGATTTTTTAGGATCCTCAAAACCACCTGACATGTGCCAATGCCAATGAATTTCCTGTGTTGTTGGAAGAACAGTTTTCAATTATAATGTTTTTGATAATAAAATTTTGCATATTTAGGTAATTTTAGTGAGGTTTAAATAGTATTAAATCGTAATCGGCACAATCTTAACCTTTAAATAAACGTCAAACCGGACAAACGTCAAATATTTAATGTCCGCGGACTTTTCGGTATGTGCTTGAGGGGCAAGGGGAAGGTAAGACTAGGCGTCACGCCCGGTAATAAACGAACGGAATTCAGTCACTACGAGCTGCTACTAGCAGCCAAAAGTAAATAATCGAAAGCACCTTTAGGCAGTTTATTCAAATTGAACAAGGTAAACAACACAGTGACAGATGTCAGATGTCAACATTTTTGTCCTGAACAAGCTCAAACATATCAATAAAGGAGAAAGAAGCTGTAACATGGAACAGCAAAGGAAGACTATCGACTATCTAATTTATAAATGCTTTATTTAGTCAAAAAACAACTAATACAAAGTAAATACAGTTTTACAAAATAATATATGTATAAATAATAAATAAAAGCTATTAATCTAACTCTAGTCATATGAAAAACAAAACAGCACATAATATAATAATAACAATAAATACCTCAATACCTAAAATAACCTGCTTATAACTAGCAAATATTGTTTTAGTTTTCGTTTGAATTCATTAATTGTTTGTAAACTCTTCAGTTCATTCTGGCAAGTCATTAAATTGCTGTAAACCTTTGAAAAATACTGAATTTTGAGCATGACTGGTATTGACGGTCCTAATATAAAAATCATTTTTTTTAAGCCTTGTATTGTGGATGTGAACATGATGGTTGTAAGTAATTCTTAGTTGGAGATAGTCAGGCATATGTCCTATTTTTATTTTAAATATAAAAATTAGAGTATGGTAAAGGAACATATCTTTAATTGGGAGCCAGTTTAAAAATGTCCGTATTTCTACAGTAAGGGTCAATCTAGGACATGATAATATAATTCGCATAGCTTTATTCTGTAATTTTTGGAATCGATTTCTCTCACTTTGATTCAAGAGATATAATAATGTTGAGCAGTAAGTGAAGTGGGGTGAGAATTAAATAAAACCAGCCTTGACCACGTTGTTAAATGCTGTGTGTATATTGGTGGAAACGTTGATATCATCTGGAACCTTTCCAGATTCCAAAGAAGTATCGATAACATTTATCAACGGTTTAGCAATATCATCATAGGTGTTTTTTATAAATGCCATGCCTATATCATCTGGACTGTTTTTATTGGGCATTGAGAAAATAATTTCCTTAAGAGTACTAAAATCGATTGAAGCAAATGTGGAAAAGTTACAAATACTTTCCCGATTAATATTAATGGGGAAGTCTGGACCACTTTTATCAAGTTTATCCATAATGTCATCAATACTCTCAATGTAGAATGAATTCAAATTATCTGGTATATCTTCAACTCTATCTATCGTTTTCTGTTCAATTTCAATTTCTAAAAAATCTGTATTGGCCATGTTATTTGGAACCAACGTTTTCAGTGTTTTCCACAATTCCGTTGTATTATTTCTACAGTCATCTATCTTATGCTCATAATATTTCCGTTTTACATTTCTTATTACCCTAACAGCAATATTTCTGTTCTCTTTATAAATAATTTTATTCTCTTCTGTTCTATTATTTATAAAGCTCTTATAGCTTCTATCTCTCTCCTCCACTGTCTGCTTAACAGCATAGTTCCACCACTCTTTATATCTTGGGTAAATTGTTATTAATTTTTTAGGCGCTACTTCATATAATAATAATTTCATTATAGAAGTCTGCATTACAAGTTGCATAATTTCAGTAACATTTTTGTTTTCATTTTTTTTCCTGTAAATCAAATTTAAAATTATATTTGAATAGTAAAGTACAGTACTAAAGTATGTCAAAATTTGAAATTGAACACACTATTATGTTATAGATGTAGAAGAAGCAAAACTACCAGCTAAAATCACAAGAACAAGAAAATCATCAAAGCTACAATCAACTATCCATGAGCAAACACATACAAATGACAAATCAACAACGTCAAATAACAATGAATCTAATAGTATTACTACTAAATCGTCAATTGTAACAGCGCATATGGCTTCGAAACCTGAATCTCTACCTGAAGGCTCAAAACTTATAAAAGTAAACACAACTCATGAAAAAGAGAAAATCACCAAAAGAAGAAAATCGAAGGAAAGTATTGAAACTGATACCGAGGCTGGTAATAGCAGAATATCAAGAAGTAGTAGATTAAAATTATCATCAGTTGGTGAAGATGTCAAAAATGACAGATCTGCTGGTATTAAAAAAAACGAGTCTGCAAAACGAAATACTGAAGAATCTAGTGAAGATGATTTAAGGATAAATAATACAAAAAGCAACAGAACGAAAAAGAGGAATATTATTGATTCCAGTGAGGATACTTCTGATTCTCCTACACCAGCTAAACATACAAGAATCAGTAGAAAAGTCAGTTGTATTTCTTCTGATGATAGTAGTAGTAATAATAGTTCTAGCTTGTTCACTACCCCGAAGAAGAGTCGAAATTCCGTTAAAACTGAAGCTTCAACTAGTTCTGTAGAGGTTGGTACACTTTTTTTAATTTTTACTGTACCGTTATTTTTTTAATGAATAAAATTATTTTTAGAGATCAAAAAGGAAACTAAAACCGAAAGTTGTTTTTACCATGTTGGATAGTCCAAAGTTAGAATCGTATATTAAGCATTTAGGTAGGTAAATCTACTAAATAATATTCACTGGTGTAGGTAATTATGTTAAGTTAGGTTAAGTTGCTAATTTTGAGGACATTAAACATATTGGGTAACTGACAAATGACATAATCATGCGTCAAATATGTCTTTCACGAACTTTCAATAGAGGAGTTCAGTCTAAGGTCAGCGTATATCTTGAAATTTTAAATGACTTTTTAGCTGAATACTCAATATATTGGTGGCCAATAACTCTAGGAACTTTTGGCAAGTCACCATTTCATTTCTGTTATTCTGTCACTAGTTATGTCAAATGTCAGTTATTATTTTTTGTTAATATTCGTTTAATTGTGTATGTCCATTTTAGATTAGATTTTTGTAGCATTTAGCATTTGTTAGCAGTTAGTTGTATCTTATTTTTCAAATTACTTTTTTCACTGACATCTGACATAACTAGTGACAGAATAACAGAAATGAAATGGTGACATGCCAAGAGCTCCTAGAATTATTGGCCACCGATATGTTGAGTATTCAGCTAAAAAGTCATTTTAAATTTCAAGATATACGCTTCGGGGGTGTATTCATAATTTTAATTAAGCAATATAGATGTTCGCAATGATAAAAAACATGCAAAAATCTTTTGTTGGCCACACTGACCTTGGACTGAACTCCACTATTGCCTTAAGGTGGAATTATTTATAGTAATTCCTTGAGGTTTCTTTAGCACTCAAAGCACCATTGAAATTTGATCGTATTTTATAGTTGAAAGAAAGCCTCAAATTTCCCATAAGTCCAAGGTAAGCCTAAAGCTAACTTGAGGCTTGTCTTGCTGATTTTTAGGTTAGTTTTTCCGTTCACTTTAAATTCGTCCTTTAATAAAAAACATTGCAAAAGTATTTAAAATAAAATACATTTTTTTGTAATACATTTCGAACTTTCCTCTGGTCTATGCAACGAGGTAAAAGAAAAAAGGGGGAGTTGAGCGTGGTAGTGATTTAACCAACTTTCGACGGAAGTCGCCATATTGAGAAGCCACATTAGTCATCAATTCTTGTTTCAACATAGATAATCTCAATATACTGAATTTTGTCAAATTGAAAAGAAGCCACGTTGAAAAAATTTTCAGTATTAGAAAGGTTATTTATGAGTACTATTATAAATTCAAGTTGATATTGAGTTGTACCAAAATCTGGTATCGATTCTCTAACAACAAAAAGTACCACCCCAAAAAGATGCATTTGAGAGTTTTTTGTTTACCCTAATTGAATAATTTAATGTACGCCTCTGGTTTGTTTACGGAAGTCGGCCATATTCAGAAGCCACTTTGGTCGTTGATTCTTTATACTGTGTAACATGCTGTTCAGCTGTTACGTTTTTCGTCTGAAAAACTATTTCATTTAGTGAATTTTTTGGCTCATTACTCACTTCCTCCCAAATTTCTACTAAATTTCCAAACATGCCGTTTCCTTGTCGCATTAGCCACTCCGAAATAAAACATTAATTTTTACACTTGCCCCTTCTGACCATATTGGTCGAACTAATTTTATTGAGCACAACATCGACACTGGTAATACAAAGCCAATTGTACAGCGTCAATATCCCTTGTCTCCGGCTATGCAAAAACTTCTTGTGAAAGAAGTGGACTAAAGATGCCTTTGTGTTTGTCTTCTGGGATCAAACTTGAATAAAATTGCCGTAAACTTGCCTTAAGAATGGAACTTGCCGGCTGCAGAGCTGCGGAAAAAAGAGAAAACAGGGATAAGGAACTAGAAAAGAAACATTAGGAAGGAACGAATAAATAGAACAGATCAGGTAAAAAAGGAGCTTATGCTATAACGCACACAAAACCCGAACTCCATGTGTTTAAATACAACTTATCAGTGATCTGTTTTATTCTATTCGTTTTGTTCCTCAAATACACAAAAAAATGTAAATCAGCAAATAAGCAATAAATATAAATAAGCTGTAAGCACTAGAAAATAACCTAGGGAAAATACAATAATTAACTTACCAACCAGACAATAGAAAATTGTTAACCAAAAATTAAAAAGAAAATATAAATAACTTGTTGCCTTCAATGTGGCAGTTAGAGGAAAGAAAGGGTCCACTCGAAAATTGAAATTTCGAACATCGACAGACAAAAATGGAAGTGGAATTTGATAAAAATTAATGTTTTATGTGGCTAATGCGACAAGGAAACGGCATGTTTAGAAATTTGGGAGAAAGTGACTAATGAGCCAAAAAATTCACTAAATGAAATAGTTTTTCAGACGAAAAACGTAACAGCTGAACAGCATGTTACAACTGTTATGTTCTCTACTCTTTCTTTTTTACCTCGTTGGTTCCATGTTTATTATTAATGTTTTTTAGGAGGTAGCATAGTCGATAATGTGAACTCTGCTACAGTTTTAATGACTCAAAATGTAAAAAGATCCCAGAAGTTACTGACTGCCATTGCGCAAGGAAAACCTATATGCCCTCCGGATTGGATAAACGAATCTGTAAAGAAAAGCGGATTTTTAGGTATTATTTTTTATTCTCAATAATTTCCAAGACATTTACAATAGCTATTTGTGTATCAAGAGCAGAAAGAAATTAGTACTTTGGCAGTCGAGATAGAAAGTTGCGGCAATCTGTCGAGACTACCAAAGGACTTTCTGCTCGAAATACACACAATATTTTTTCTAGGATCACACAAAAAAAAATTATTTGTACTGGGCAGTTTCCAGATTGCAGTTTCGTGTACCTATGTACGTAGGCAACATTGCTGTCAGATATTTTTTAGATTTCCCTATTTCCCATTAAATTATTACGGAAAATACTGTTGGATGCTTTATTACAAAATCAACTAAAATATTTATTTGTTTTACAGTTTATATTAAAATAACTATTAGCTCTCTTTTATCTATAAATAAAATTAGGCGTGCGCCAAAGTAAAGATTACAGAATAAAAATATAAGATGTTTCACTCCAGGGCGATTTGATTCAAGTTGCTCCCAAACGGACGCCGCTCTCATAAATTATATTTACGACTCGCTTTTGTTGTCAATAACGAGACCGGTAGATACCAGAGAAGTTCGAAAAGCTTATTTTATTTTAAGCTATACAGGGGTAACTAGAGAAATATATATTTGAATTAATAGGATTCTCTATCGCAAAGGTTTATTTTTAAATGTTGATTATTTCGAAAAATGTTCGGGATATGAATTTGAAAAGGTAAGTAAAAAATAAACTTGAATTTTTAAAATGAATCACTTCACAATTTTTATCCAGCATCTTAGTAATTTTGTTATACTTATTGATAATCTAGCGACGTACTGTACCATCCAAGTCACCAGCGGCATCGGTGCTTTACGTGATAAATTCGAACGAGTGAAACATCTTATATTTTTATTCTGTAATCTTTGGCCAAAGTTACTTTCTGCCTTAGAACATAAAGTAGTAAGGAAGGATCATTACGCCAGGGACAGTTAACCGGGATGATTATCCAAAATGGCCGCCGCAGAATAGAATATATCAGTGGCGCCGTACCCAATTTTAATTAGGATAAAACTATTTCTATAAAATGGAGTTAATATTTTCAATAACTTAATTGAAAATTTTTACGAGTGTATAGTTTATCAAAACATTATTTTAATGGCATTATAGACATTAAAGTTGGTAAAATGGAAATAAAAAAAGCAATCATAGGTACATTTAAATTTTTTTTTATTGGTGAACCATTTTACCTATTTAAAGCACGCCTCAGAGTGTTTAAATCGAACATTAAAAAAAGCGCGTGTTTTAAAGTTACCGTGGCAACATCAACAACTCGAGAAACGAAATCTAAATCTATGGTCTAAATCATGTCTAAATGACAATTTAATTATTATTGATCTGACAAGAGTATAGTTTGTAACGTCAAAACTTTTATTCGAACAATATTTAACAATGTCAAATTTATAAATTAAAATGGAAAGTGCCGTTAATATTGTTTGAAATATTAATATTTCGATTTTTCAAATCTTAGGAAATGGTATTTAAATTAATACTATTGACATTCACAGAACTCAATAAGGTTGAACTTCCATCAAAATACAAATTAGTTTATGTTTTTCTCATTTCCATGACAACGCAAGGTGTACATCATATACGTCACGAATTCAACCATTTGACATTTAGTTGACGTTTCCATCTATGATTTCCATTTCTTGTTGTTGTAGTAGTTATAGACCGGTATTTATAATTTCAAAGTGCACCAATAAAAAAAATATCGTAAAGTTTTCGTGGATAACGTCTTTAAAACACTTGCTCTATTTCGAGCACTCCGGCTTCGCCGTCGTGCTCCAAAAATCGCGCGTGTTTTAAAGACCTTAATATCCACTTATACTTTAATATACTATTATTTACACTAAATTCTATTTTTTATTTACAATAACATCAAAATGATACGCCCATGTCATGTCATATCATGTCAAGTGAAAATTTAGGTTAGGAACAACTATGTGTATTTTTTGAAATTTTCAACATAAAGACCAATATTCACATCTGTAGATTATAATTATTATTATAATAATATGTACTCACCGATGAAAAGTAATTTTCAAAGCGTGGTTTTTAGCAGTCTTTGAACGTCCACAAGCACTACAACTAACCATTGTCTTAAAAACTATATTTGTCCACGACCACCTAATAATAAGTCAATATTTTACCTCCTAACTAAAGGTATATGGTACCCATATATCAACTGCCGTGAATTATGGTTCATAATACACTGTGGTGTATTATGGTTCATAATTCACGACTAGAGATAGGGGTACAATATGAAATAAACTATAAAATCTGTGTATTTTGTTCAGGAAATTTGTTTCTGACATATATCGTATCTATAAAATATTGTAATTTTTAGTATTGATACTTTTCATAACGATATTTTCTAATATTAAGTATTTTAAAACAATATATTTATAACGGTACGTTGTATTGATACTTTCTACAGTATCTCCCATCTCTATATATGTCAAATTATTTGAAGTAGCTGCCACAACATTTTGAGGTTAGTAATATGCCAAATCGCTACTGACTTTTATTTATTAATAAATAAATTAAGTGTCGTGGACAAAGTATAGTATTCTACTCGCAATTTATGGCCATAATTCAC
>CAJUYH010005081.1:0-24494 GCA_910591685.1 Galerucella tenella
GGATCGTATCTTTATCATCCGTTTTTAATGCGATGAAAGACCATTTCTCTTGGTGACATTACTAGATCATTATTAACAAGAACCAAGCAATGAAATGAGCCAGCCAGTTTGATAAAGACGCTGCGGCAAACCGCTGAATTTTATGCAAGGCCGCTAATGCTGCTTCATTAGCCCCACTGTTACAGTTTTCGTGAGGTAAATTACCGGAAATATTACTAGAGCTCCTAACGAATTAATATTTCAATATTTGCTAGCACCTACATTCGACCTTTGTGGATATATAAAACACCCGAACCAATTATTGGGTTTCCTAATAAATAAACTTGTCTACCTTTTACCGTTTTCGAGATATATAAAAAAACCGGAAGTGGAGCGGGACGTGACTCCTAAAACAACGCTTACAATGTCCCTGTTTTGTATAATATGTTAATGAAGGTCTTGTTATTTTATAGTGTTGATTAATATTAGTTTCATTTATCTTTCGTCTTGTTGATCAATTGACATAATATTTCTGGTTTTCTTTATAGTCTCTATGTTCTCTCTCTATTAGGTAGATTGATTGAAAACATTTTGTAATAAACAAATCATCTATAAAAACTGAAACAATAGACTAATTAAATTCAAAATATTATATGGAATATAACAATATAAATGAATTTTAAATGAGTTGCAATATTTGTTAGAAATCTACAATACCTACATAAATCATACAACCTTTGAACTCGTTGATTGATTCTAACATTTGCGAATACGTATCCATATTCAACAAGGTTTTCATACCAGAGTTGTTTCATCGAAAACACTTACTTTCTATGCGATTTATACCTGCTACTGTAATATATGTAAAAAGCTTTTAATACACCTTTTTGAAAAAAATCTCTAAATTTTCAAACCCATTAGCTCCTACTATGATAATGGTTAGAGTAGTGCTCCTGTCTATAAAATTGTAGGAAATCTTGTATACTTGCCATTTCATCGACTACTATACTTTTGTGTCCCGTAATGCCTGTTTGTAATTATCAATGATTTAGTACAAGTTTTAGTCAATTTTTTAGGATCCTAAACTTAGGACACTAAAATATTGACAAGAAAAAAATGTGTTTGCAACACACCATGTTTTAGTCACTTATTTAGGTTGTGATTATGCGCACTGAGCAGTATGATTTTGTTAGTAACCTGTCACTTTTCAGATTTTAGAAAAGAATTTGAATTTTTTAATTTAAATAGGCATCAGACAACAATGGATGCAGAATTTTTATTGTTAGCAGCAGCAACTTTTAATAATATAGTTAGGAATTATATAAGAAAGAGAAGCCCTCGTGTGCTTATTTTTATATTGAGAACTTTTAACTATGTAAAGGCAAGGTCTTTCTTTATATAGTTCAACAAGTCGAAGTACTTGATCATGAGACCACGACATTTTTGATATTTAAAATTGCTCAAACGAAAAATTTTCACATACACAACATTCTCACCCCTCAATAAACGATACAATAGGTATATAATCTTTGAATAAACGTTGGTTTATGAAAAATAAAAAAATCAATAACCTTGAAATAAAGTTTACCCTATATGTTTGCCCCAAGTTGTCATTTAATTGATAGAAAATAGAACTGGTTCTATAAATATATTTTCTATAAACTAAAATTGAACAAAAATAGGACAAGTTTCGTCAATTTCAAAATTGACTGAAAAATTGATGATAAATGTGTATGTATCTATCATTTATTTAGGATCCTAAAAACTTGTACTAAATCATTGATGATTAAAAACGGGCATAACCCACTAAGTATTAGCGTCTTCTGGTTGGCCTGGGTTCAGAATTATTATAGGCATGCAAGGTCATAAACAAACGGATGACTATGAATAGGTGTTACAGGTCCTATTACTATAGTTTGTTCCAAAAAGTATACACTGTGTTATTTATAAGATGCGACATAGGGATTCCTGTACTGTCAAACGCGAGCTAATTTTTTTACCAAATAGCGTTCATAAAAAACAACAGATTTGGAAAGGTCGTTGTAAATTAAGTTCAAGTGCACTTATGATTTTCTTAATTTTGCTCTGGTTTAATAAAAAAATGGATAGTTATGTTTAAAAAAGTCGAACTCCATTTTCATACCAATTTCGAATACTTTCAACCGCGTAGGAAATAGGCAGACGGGTAGAAGCACGGGAAATTTGAAAGTTAAACGAGAAGTATCGCGGTTAGATTCCCCGCTGTGGTGTTTTCAGAATTTGAAAGTGTTATGAAAATGGTGTAATACTTTTTTAAACATAATCATACATTTTTTTAAATTAAGCCGGAGCGAATTTAAGGAAATTAAAAGTGCATTTGAACTTTTTTTTCAACGACCTTTCCAAATCTGTTATTATATTCTATGAACGCTATTTGGTAAAAAATTTAACTCGCGTTTGACAGTTTTGTACAGGAATCCCTATGTCGCATCTTATAAATAGCACAGTGTAGGTATAGAGTATTGGAATGCAATAATCCTTCAATAACCAGATGTTTATCGAATATTACAGAGTTATACCCAAGAATGGCGAAATATTATACAATAATTTAATAGTAAGCTTAGGTAGGTACTATTGAAAAATCTCTGGATCTTTTCGAACATAACAAATGTACTATAAAAGATTGTACTATGAAATAAAATAGTTTCCTTACCAACTAAACAATTCTTATTAAATTGTAAAATATCTTGTCAAGCTTTGTAGTCCAAATTTACAATTGACTTTAGGGTTTCATTTACACCAGAGGGAGGAAGTCCAACATTTATGTGTCTAAAAAGAGTGGAACTGAATACTACCGTTTATTACTCCACCTTCCCCTATGAAGAGTATAACGATGCATTCTTCTACTTGCATATTGGTAAATAATTTTGTAACGACGGCGGCACAATTTTCTAAAAATAGCATTTAATCTTCCCAAGACTTTTCAGTGTAGACAGGTTGTAGAAGCTACAACTGAAATCAGTGGCGCTACTCCCGTTTTTAATTGTTAGATATCACCGCTTAAAGGTAATTAATTTAACTACCGATATCGAATCGGAACGATATAATCACCAACCAACGCCGAGATGGTTTCTCAAACAAAATGATTGGTTATCTTGGTAAAATCAACAGCTACCTTCATTATATCAGTGTATGTTCTATAATTATTCCATTCTTCATCAGGCTGCAACGCAATATTTTACTGGTCCATTTTGTTGCAAGGTGCACGTAGGCTTCCTTCCTAGATCTCGGAACTATTTAAAAAAGAGCGCGAACTACTGAGCGGCTTGAAAAAGCGTTCTGACTAAACACTTGTTTAAATAGTATATTAAGTATCAAGAACGGTAAGGGTTGTTTTTGCTGGAGACCGGTATTACCCTTAACGTTCGAAATGCTTATACCATTTTTTGCGCGATCGTATTAAAATATTCGAATTTTGAATAAAATAATTTAAATTTCTTCGAAATGAGCGAAATGTCAAAAGCGACATTTATACTTCTCGATCAGTATAAAATATAATTTGCATTTTGGTGAAATTATTTTCATGCTATTTATTACTTTTTATATTGTTCTGTTCGATTCTGTTCATTAAAAAATATCAATCTTCTTATTTTTTTTGTGTCTTTTGTGTAATGAATGAAGTAATATATTATTTAGGACCACTTAAATGTATGTAGGGCTAAGACGTAGTTTACTTACCGACGTCTGAACGGTAAGTAAATCACTTACCGACGTGTTAGACTTAGAAACCAGTAAACACAACCTACTGACCTGACAACCGATGCTGTAAATAAACAAAAAAGATCGATCGCGCAAAAAAATAATAAGACAAACCAACACAAATAATTCTGTATTGATCAATATAGATACAAATATAAAAGTGCGTAAAAATATTACCGTTATATTATTGCAATTGAACTAAAGTATTTTTGAATAAGAAATAAATATAGTCTTTACCTCTTCTTCACTATTCCCACCAAGCACACACATTTTTCGTGACATCTTAACTTCTATGCACTTGAAGCTGATCAGAACTAGGAAAACAGGGAAACATGTCACTCAACGTTTGTACTCTAATAATACTCGAATAAATCTAACAAAAATAAAATAAATAAAATAAATAAAACAATTAAAATTGTGATCACATACAACAAAACAAAAAAGGCGATACATCGAATGAGTTTGATAAGTCAGGAAATGCACGATACACGAAATTCATGGAATGAGAAAGACAGTAATGTGATAAGCAAGGGCCGCTCTATCCCGACGAGAAAAAGCATCAGACCATGACGTGGCACATGGGAGAGGACACACAGAAATAAGGCATGTGGATGACGACATCTTTAAATTGGCAACAGACCACATGACCACCAGATATATCTTTCGCAAGAACTTTGAGATTGTCATCAAAGATCAAAAGGAGCTTGAGGAAGAGAACGCACCACCACTCAGTAGAGCCAAAGATTACAGAATATTTTATTCTGCAATCTTTGGTAGAGCGAATGAACTGATCTGGTACACAGACAGATCAAAGAATGAGCTCGGCACCGGAGCAGGCACATACAGCAAGTCGAGCAAATATGAAGGAATCGTCTCGCTTGGCAAATACGCCTCGGTATTTCAAGCAGAGGTCTATGCAATACTTGCATGTGCAAGGGCAGGTGGATGAGAACACCGTATAAAAACAGAAGTTCCTACAGCGCGAGTAATTTATTGGATGAGCTCCGTTGGGAAGCGTTGGCTTCGATTGGTCGCCGCCGTACACACCAAAACCAACGCGTTCCAACATAATTCATATGTGCCGTTGGCTAGCGTTGGAAATCCGGTCTGTACGCGGCTTTAGATACAGCTGGTATCCTTGAAAGAGGATATGTATTTGATGAAATATTACAATGTGATGATTATTTATAGTAACCCTCTCGTATTGTGTACATTTCTCAACGATTATCCAACAAAATTCAGTTGAAAGTGATGAAGGGGAATTACCGAATTCGACCACGAAGTCAGTACCAGCGATAGTGAGATCGGTTAAGAGATTAGTGGATTTTATCTAGATATTTACGGATTATATTATATTTTGGGAATCATAACGTACAGCTATAACACTTTTGATATTTTTTTCAAATTTCGTGATTACAAACAGAATTAAAAAAAATTGAATGATTATTCAGTATTAATTATTAGGATTCAACATTACTTTAACACAATACAAAATAAAGATTAATACTTACACAATATACATTACATAATTATAGTATATACTTGTTGCATCCAAATTAAGGTAAGTATTTAAGTCTCATAGCTTTCACAAACAAAAATTTGGATATTAAATTTGACTCTAATATTACATTTATAAAATCAGTTTTTCCTGTTATTTTTCCGCCCTTTTTTCATTGAAAAATTTGAACTTCTAATGTTAACATATGTATGTATATTGGAGTGACATTCACTGAGACAAGTTTGAGAATTTAAGAGACCGATGGCTCCCTATTTCCCGAAGGAGTTTTAGGCTGTATGCAGGCTTTAACTTGGGTAAATATACCTCTTCTATCCAATAATCTCCTAGGTGTTGTGCTCTAGGATTCTGATGTGTGGATGGACATAATCTACATTCTTCTTCCACTATTTTGAACTTTTTCAGGTGTCCATTCAGGCGACAATGTCCCATTAGAATAGATATCGCTGAATCCCTGAATCCCGGGTAAGCTTTTCTCCGCATTCCCATACCAGCCGAATGTTACCATAGAGCTCTGAAGTGCTTTAAGGGCAGCTTGACTGTCACTGTAGATCCTGATCTGCCTGTTGTTGTATAGGCTCTCATGTTATGTAAAACGAGAAATCATCATCACTTTCGCTCGATGACATCCCAAAACAATTAAGAACCACCGAACCGCAACCAACGGTCTCCAATGCAATACTAAAAATTCGGTATGGACGATGTTCTCAAATCCTTCCCAATGCTTTCCACTGCCAACAACAACGATAGCACATGTGCCGTGTGCGTTGGTCTACGTTGGAAATCCGGTCTGTAAGCGGCTTAAGATATATATTGCGAATGCTTCTAACGGGATCTACACACCTGCTCTATGTCAAAGTACCAAACATTAAAATTAATTACCTTTTAAATCGCACAATTGCCTTCTCGTTAATTTCTATCGACCAGATAGTAGCATGGTATTTTACTCTTTAAATAATATTACCAGGATAAAAATAACGACAGATATCTTTTGTAGACAGGTAGTCAGTTATATATGTCAGTTACTTATCTATTAGATTTACCCATCCATATATTGATAAGCGGGGCTCTAAACAAACAAAATTGTTTATTTTTAGTACAACAAACTCGACAATGTGGTCTAAATTTGTTGACGAAATTCCGCTGTGCCTGAATTAAATATGGAAGAAAAAAAATAGGTACACTCAATAGTTTAATTTCTTGCATCAGCTTTTTATGCTCACTGATTATATTTATCGCAGACATGTTTTAGAGAGCACATTACTTTTTTTTCTAGTGTCAAGGTTGTAATAATGATGTTTCATTTGTTTATTATTATTGGATTTTTTTACAGAACAAGGTCTGTATAGACTAAGATTTAGAAACTATCACATTTGTCAGAATTTGAATAGATATTCCGAGATATTTATTTTGAATGTTTTTGAGCATTAAGTGCAAAGTGCAAAAACAAAATTATATTATTAAAAAAAGGAGGATAGAAATTTTAAATAAAGCTAACGCAATAAACGTTTAATGAACTTCATCTTTCGGTATTTATTATGACGATTCCGATACTATTTCCACTGGCACGCATAGTCCAAGAGCTGGCACCAATTTTTGAGTAGGTATTTGAGGCAAGCTGAAAACTTGTCCTCTACCTGTTCTTTTATTCCCCAAATCGGATTTACAGACATGGGCTGGAGAGTAGCGGGGCTAAATCAACCACTAAATTTTCAAAAATATCAATTTTTTCGGTAAATATTTACAATCGCCACTTTTCCCAAAAAGTGGCGTCATTTTTTAATCAATAAACTATTAATAAAAAGTGGTCCCACTTTTTGTTTCGGGGAGGGGGAAGGCAAAAAAAAAGAAAGATACCCACATTCCCTTCCCTTTCTCGAAAAAAGTATCGAATTATTTGATATTTATGTCTATCTATATAAATACATATCTATTCCCTTCCCCTCCTCGAAAAAATATAAAATAATTTTCATACCACATGAAGTTTTCCAAAAAGGGGAAGGGAATAATTTTTTTGTTTTTTTTCTCCTTTCCCCTCCCAGAAATAAAATGTGGGACCACTTTTTATTGATACAAAAAATTGGGCCATTTTTTGGGAAAAGCGGTGAACCATTTTTTTTGCAAAAATTATGTTTGCGACAATTTGGAATTTTTATATGTTCTAGTTTATTGTTTAAGAAAAATATAAGCTAAACGATTTAGTCGAGTTTTTAACCTTGCTGGCTAGAGAGCCAATCATCAGCGTTATGGCGCATTTTTTAAATGAATAATTATAATATTTATGAAAAAATAATAATACGTTTTATTTTTTAAAAAAATATTTAAATAAATTAAATAAGAGTCAAAATATATAAATATCATTGGAATAGTTGTTAATCGATACACACTTCAATACACAAAATCACCAAACTGAGTTTTGAATTTTGAAAACAAAAATAATCATACTCCAAAAAGTAACAACAAACGCGTTTTATTAACATTTCCAAAATAAGCGAATAAAAGGGCTATCCCAATAAAAACCGTTCCTGGAACGTGCACTTCACTGGATTCCATTTCTAGTGGACTATCATATCGTTAGAATGTCGTAAAATAATAGTTATTTATGTAATAAGGATCATAAAGACGATCATTATGGTACAAGTCGTGAATGTTATCCGATAACACGGCGTGTGCCATAATGATTGTTTATGATTCGTATTACATACAAAATTTTATCTGATGGCAATTTTTGGTGCCAACAACCAAACAGGATTACAAGTTTGCCAACAATCATCAACTACTGATGTAAAAACTGTAGAATCCATTGGAATTAATATTACAAATTGTAGTAATTGTTCTTTTACCATTTATAATAAATAGTTTTGTACATAGTTATGCATTTTGAATAAACTTTTTTAATCAAACCATTACATGTTTTCCTTATAGAATTTCATTATGGTACTTAGTCCCTTAATGAATTCATTATGGTACTTAGTCCCATAATGAGCTTCCTTATGTCATCAAAATTGAGTGACATAACGTTGTCATTATGACATGCCATCAGATAAAATATTTTATGTCACATTTTACCAGAGATGAATGGACCTTAATAAAATTTGACAACAAAGTTTTGTAGTCTTAAACTTCAAAATATTATTGATTGTCTAGTTGTCATATTTTTTTCGTTGTGTCAGATAGGGACCAAAATAGCTATTTACCTAACTAGTGCGGAAATTGAATTTTTCCGTACGAGTCTGCCAGCGGAGTTCGGTGAAGCAGCCAAGTGCGGAAAAACATTTTCCGCAAGTGTTATAGATACAATAGTTTTTCTACGAGCGTGACGAAAGTCAACAGATATAATCAAAAGTTGAGATATTTTTATCTGATTATAAGTGCTTATAGCTTATTTAGAAACATATTTTATTAGATTATTGATAAAGTAAACATAAAGTAAAATATTATTAACAATAATAGTTACATGTCAAAATCTAATACCTAATTATTTATATTATAATTTATTGTAAAAGTACAATTATTTGCATTACTTAAATTTATAGCAGATGTTAGCTGCTTGTTGAATGGTTGTAATTTCGCAACCACCATAATATAGGTATTATAATAATAATTATAATATTATTATTAATTTGATATATTGAGGTGAGAAATTATTTCCACTAAAATGTGTGTGGAAAATTCAATTTTGCGCCCGCTCTTAGAAAAATTATTTTTTTTACGAGTGGGCGGAAAATTTTCCACACACATTCTAGTGTGGAAAATTAATTTTCCCGCACTGTGTGGAAATAATTTTCCACCACAATATATCAAATTAATAATAAGCCGATATATTATGGTTGTCATAATAAAATGCAATGAAATATACCTACCTCAGTTTCTTACATTCTGAATTCTGAGCAGTTGGCGATAAAATTTTGTATGCACCAAGGCAGTAAAGTGATTCTTCATCGGACGAGTCTGAAATTATGAGACGAGCGAAGCGAGGCGAATAACAGGCAATAACAGGCCTGTTATTCGCCTCGCTTCGCTCGTCTCATAATTTCAGTCAGACTCGTCCGTTAAGAATCACTTTACTGCCTTGGTACATAAATAACTATTACTTTATGTTCACTTTATCAATAAAATCTAATAAAATATGTTTCTAAATAAACTATAAGCACTTGTAATCAGATAAAAATATCTCAACTTTTGATTGGTTCTGTTGAATTTCCTCACGCTCGTAGAAAAACTATTCTACCTAACACTTGCGGAAAATGTTTTTCCTCACTCGGCTGCTTCACCGAACTCCGCTACGCGTCGTTCGGTGAACGGCAGACTCGTGCGGAAAAATTCATTTTCCGCAGTTTTTAGGTAAATAGCTATTAGATATTACCAGATAATCTTGACAACGGTAGCTGGAACGCTACCGAAACGTCGAAATAAAAAACAATATTGTGGTTTGATTCCCAAAAACTAAGAGAAAAAAGAGCCCGTAATTAGTTATAAGCAGTAAATAAATAATTATTGAACAAATTTAATTTAATTTAATTTAAATAGAGATACTTAATACTTAATCAATTTTTCCCAAAATTGATAGGTGAGGGTTTTTTCCGCTGATTACGATTCCAGCTTCGGAAAAAATAAGAAACCAATTGTTTATATTTCAAATTTTGACAGATTCCAAGTTTTACAATTCAAAGATTTCACATCATATTTGAATTTAGAAACATAAAATACATGCAAATTGATTTTTTTTCGGTACTTTCACAGCTGTTAAAAAATTTTTGTGGGTCTTAAATTGTCAGTTATTTGTGCCTACTCAATGCTCCTCATTATTTTTTTTTGTTACTTACTATTTTCCATAAATTTAAGATGCAATAGTCTACTTTTTCTATTAAGTAAAATGCCTATTTTAAATGTCTATTACCCAATTTCACCAACCATTTCCTAAAGTTAGGTAATACCTAAATCAGATTTTGGAATTGCTAAGTGAAATTTTCGTTTTACCACAAGCTAAGAATTAGTTGAGAGTGACAATATTGGGTATTTTCTATCATGTTTAGGCGTTTCTCAGCGCATGGTGGAACCTGTATTCTATTTTGTCATTCCAAAATCTGATTTAGGTATTACCTAACTTTAGGAAATGGTTGGTGAAATTGGGCATATATCTCCCATTGCATCAATCGTACAAAGAAAACTGTATTATGATTTTTCTTTAAAATATTTAGTTTCTTTTGAAATCTGAAATACCTAATTTTCCTTGTTTCATTTTTCTTATCTTTATTTTTACAATTAATCACACCGCAAAACCCCATTTTAATAAAAACACTAAACTGCCTCATTATTTGTATACCTAACCCAAAAACCACACATTTACTCCTAACCCCAACTCAAGAAGGCGGAAAATGGAAAATGTACAGAAAGGTACACTCTAGAATGATATACCTGTATGCCTGTCTTCTTTATACCATGGGCTGCACCTGCCTCATACCGTTGAATGATGATATCACCTTGTAAGACAAAATTTACATTCAAACCAGGTTGAAGCTTAAACTAATCTTACATTACAGCCTTTTTGCAGCAACTTTAGTGCAGGCAATATAAATTGCATGCAAAATTGAAAAGCAGTCTTCTTCCATTTGAGCATATTTCTTCTAAAGATTCTCTTGACAACTGACATTTGACATTATTATTATCACATTAATTTTAAGGTTGGCATTTAAAAACAATTTAAACTAACAAAAAAAGGGGAAATTCACTTTGAAAATGAATTCAGAAAAACAAAAGTTTCACTTCTGGCAATTATTACTACTGTATACACAACGAACTAGATAATAATAGGGAAAACCAAAAATAGCAAAATCGTGATCTCCATGCGTGAAAAATACTATATAATTTAATTATATATTTTCATTTGATTTTTAATATAAATAATGTATTAAATTAATGTTCATTTCAAACATCAATTTTTACGCCGACCAATCATATAAGCGCAGTGAATAACAATCCTTGACAGAGAAGCTCTGTACAATATTTGGGGCTACTACATCATAGCACCGTTGTTTCGAACATTTTTCAGTTTAGAATTAATTTCAAAACCATAGCAATTCTGTTTGATACGATTTTGACTCATACTATTGTCTGGACATTGAACCAACATGATTATTAATTGATTGAAATATATTTTGAAAGGATTCCATTACTTAGTGGTCTTCCTCCTTATGTTATCAAAATCTAAAATCATTAACAATATGTAAAGTTGCACGTGAACAATCTTGAAAATTGGAAACATTTCTATATTTTTCAAGTCTGAAAGTTGTAGTGAAAAAGGCCAAAACCCATGCGCAATTATTATTCAAAAAAGCCAGCAATTTCTTTATTATTTATCTAGTATTAGAATAGAATTCGGTGCAACAGGCTATAAGGGTATAACATTTCATTATAGCGCACGTAAAAAATAAAGTAGAGGGAAATATAAACAATATCGGTATCAAATGAAAGTAATAAATTAGGCGACTCCAAACATAGGTATAACCAATAAAAAAATGGAGAAATAGTGAATTATAAAAAAAGGCCCGATTATATTAAATTGTTATTTGCTCTTCAATTAAAAATGTTGATGCAGACGTGTTTTTTCGTATTTTTTAAAATAAATTAGTTTTATGGTGTGCTTTAAGGTTGAAAAAGAATGTATACCTAATTTGTAAAGAGCGTTTCCAAGCGACGTCATCCCGCGCCATGTTGTCAGCTGATCACGAACCACCTTTAGAAAGATGGATGGAAATAGCATTTTACTGATTTAAATATAAATCCAGAAATAAATAAGTTAATTGTATTTGGTAAATTTGTGTACTAGTGTGTATTAGTTGGTTGCTATAATTTAAAAGTGTGAAAAAGCAATTGTTGGAATGTTATAGTCATAAGTCATAACATCGTAATCGGTTTGAGGTTATATTAGAATTTAGTGTGAAGGTTGTCTGATGACAGAAATTCGTCACGATGACTTATGATACGTGGAAAAGGTCAATAGTTTACCTATATTTTAAAAAATATCAGGAGATTTATTTCACGATATGTAAACAATATTGAAATAATAAATAATCCAGAGTTATATTTGCTCTTCAAAAGATAAGGTTTTCGGTTATGTAAATAGAAATATTGCAATATTACTGATGAAATGTTTGTAACATACCCGACCATTTCTGAGTAACGTTTCAATTGACCTACGTTGAATTAATCTCTTTGATTTCTGAATCTACAGAAAATGTTATCTTCCAAAAAAAAACTAATTTGCACAAGATACTTTTCCAGTCGGTTTTCATATACAATTACAATAAAACCGAAAACTATTTTCACTCTAAAATATCAGAACTGTCAGAAATATTCTTAAAAACTACAGCAAAGGATAAAGATTACAGATATATCAAAACCACGATGGGTGCCGGCAAATGAGGGGATTGCAGGTAATGATATGGCGGACCAGTTTGCAAAGAGCTTTCTAAAGGTCTCTTCATAGCTCCGAAACCGTTTTGTGGAAGGAATAACAGATAATTACATAGGAGGGGAAATTTGGAACTGGCTAGATAAGAGACACTAACTCAAATAGAGGTTGGAGGGGACACCTCAATACAAAGAGTTTTTTCAACAAGGTAGACAAGACTCTCTTAACTAGGCTGTTTGAAACTTGGTAAGATACATTTGAAGACAGTTACTGACCTGGTGACTGGACACTTAACTTTGAGGAAGCATCTGCACTAAAAGCACTTTGGAGAGGAAATAATACTAAAAATACATCCAGTCAAACTTGTGGCCTATATAGAAGACACGAAGCTTCTGGAATGGGATTAGATAACATGAAAAAAGGTACAAACATTCAGTCAACTTCAACATGAGGTATAGACAAAATATATTCAAAATGTGATATTTCCCATGGATTTATTGAAAATATAATTCTTCACACTGCAGTTGTCAACCCCCAACAAAAAATTCGGAATTATGCATTATATTTGGTCGGACATTCTAGCTCTAAAAATTACTTCAACTTTTTGAAACTAGACATTAGATATCTTACCAAAAATAAGGAAAGAATAATACAGAAACCAGTTAAGACAAGATAGTCTTTACCCTAGAGTAACCTAATGGTCCGATGTTCTGCCGCCAGAGGCAGTAGCACTTAGCATGATCAGCGAATATTTATATTTTTACTTAACTTTATTTTTGTTACACAGGTCATCTGATAAATTTGAACAGAAGTACTTATTTATAACTGATACTGCCTATAAAATTGTTTTCAATGATTGCAAAAATATTTAATATTTCAAAATATATTCGATGATATTATTTTATTAAACATCCGTTACGTAGTTAATACCATTAAACCGAACGAATAAGTTATATAGATACTAAAGAAGTTTTTATTTTATATTTGTTATCAAATAGATTTTTTTCATTCAATGAAAATGCATATCAGAAATTTGAGTATTTTCGGAAATATGAATTCACATCTCATCCAAATATATTTTTCATAGTCATTAGTAAATTGAAGAAATTGATATAAATAAACAAGTAACTGATATAGGTACCTCATTTTGATTTGTAACCTGGATATATCATATCAAGATATTTCATGATCAAAGGTATCATTCAATATAAGCGATACTCTATCTGGTGACAGAAAATGGAAACATCTCTTTGTACATTATTATACAGTGATGGGCAAATGTGTGGAACCAAGTAAATATCTCTGGAATTATTAGAGATATCAAAATGAAATTTGGAAGGTGGATACTGCAGTAGATTGCCTATTTGTTTTCATATTTTTTAACAATTTTGAACTTCCGGTTTTTACGGAAGTAATGTCGATTTTAAAATTTGCAATGGAACACCCTGTATATTATTTCAGTTTCTGATGAAACATTTTATTGCGAATACAAAAATATCGTGTTCGATATTTTTTATTTCAATACCTACCGAGATATTAACAGAAAAGTAACAAAGGAAAGGAAAAATCTAATATCCATTAAAGAAATAATCATAATTATTAACTGAAACTAAGTGATTTTCAAAACATTGAAACTTAACTAAACTAAAATTAATGTATTAGATGTTCAAACTGAGCACCGTTTACTTCTTGACAATAGGCAAGTCGGTTTGTAAATTCTCTAGTAACATTAGCTATTACTTCTGGTGGAATTCTCTGGATCTCTTGAGTTATTGTTGCAGCTAGTTCTTGCAAATTATTTGGTCTATCAACATAAACCCTAGACTTTAAATATTCCCACAGAAAAAAGTCTAGTGGATTAAGGTCGGGACTTCGTGCAGGCCATTCATAAGTACCCCTTCTTCCAATCCATCTATGATGAAATGTCGGGAGGTATTGAAATAAAAAAATCGAACCCGATATTTTTGTATTCGTAATAAAATGTTTCATCAGAAACTAAAATAATATACAGGGTGTTCCATTGCAAATTTTAAAATCGACATTACTTCCAGTAAAACCGGAAGTTCAAAATTGTTAAAAAATATGAAAACAAATAGGCAATCTACTGTAGTATCCACCTTCCAAATTTTATTTTGATGTCTCTAATAATTCCAGAGATATTTTCTTGGTTCCACACATTTGCCCATCACTGTATATCCTGCTTCTCTTTGCATTAAGATTTCCATTGTTTGATTCCAATTCCAAAGTTGCCTTTTGAGCTTTTTCGCTTAATTCGTTGTTTCATAAGAATTATTTATTGGATTTATTAAGCACATTATTCAACGATTGTTTGTAATTTTATTGAAGAGTATTAGTGCGAATCATAATTGAAATTTTTTATGGAGTTGTTTGCTGCAAAAGTGAGTTGTCAATATAAAGTTGAAAAAAAAAATACTTTTTAGGATAAAACAAAAATCCATTCTATTCTTCTTGGAAGTAACTCACTTCCTATCTACGTTTCAAAACAAACACGTTGGCGGAAATGAATGAAAACTCTGTTAACCCGGCATTAGTCGCCAAATGAGATTTTCTCTCACACTTTTTTTAAAGTCTGGTATATTTGCCTTTAGACACATTTCTGAGCGTTGTCATATCGGCTACTTTACTGGCTCCCCCACTTATATTCCTAGCATGATAAGTGTAAGCTCATCACCTCCTATTGGTGTAATGCAGAGTGTTTATCAGAAGGACGCTCTTCGTGTGAGATTTTCCCTCATTAGGCGACAAACCGTGTAATAAATTTAGCACCATATCTATAAATTTGTATTTATACCACCTAGACGTGCATATCTGGAAGAACTTGCTCTTTCTTTAATAAAACCTCACCTTATAAATCGGTCCCAGATTCCAAGATTACCTTGCAGCCTACGAATGTCTATTAGAAAAAAAGCAAAATTACCAACACCAGAAGTAAGACAACCAGAAAATACCAATGAAAGCTTTTGTACCTTCTGTCCTCGTCGAAAGAACAGAAAAGTCAAATAAGTATGCAAAACTTGCCAGCGACCGATTTACCTAGAACATACAATTTTTTCATGTCGAACCTGTGCTATGGGCATGGAATCTGATGAAGATTAATAAACATTATTCTTCTGTAACTGATAATAATATTGACTGTGCAATTTACAAAATATAACTTATATTTTTCAAAAGAAATCCATTTTATTTCCTAAAATTTTGTACATGAGAGAAACTCTCACGCGCGACTATAATGATGGGATTTTATGCATAGCGACTAATGCCGGGTTAACATCCTTTTTAGCCCAAGAATGGCACTGAGGAACACAACAGTAGTGATTTTGGAGCTCATTATTCTAATGTGCCTACTAAATTTTGCACCAAACAACTTCAAAATAAATTTCAATTATGAATTGGTCCATAATAACCTAGTCTTTGATAAAATGTAAACACAAAAAATCCTTAAAATTAGGTGGAACGCTTCGCTAGACCTCGTGCCTCAGGAAACTCGTGACTAAGTAACGTTTTTGACACTCGGTTCTTAATATAGGTATTAAGGTAAATACAGTTTCCTGTAATATTGTCGTATTTAATAAGGCGCGTTACCAATTGATATCGCAAAATAATAATTTTCCTAAAGCTTTATAAGTTTTGAGAAATAATTTTTCTGGGATATCTATTGGTAACGTGCTTTATTAAATACGACGATATTACAGGAAACTGTAATAATACTAATGTTTCAAGCCCACGTAGCTTGGTGTTAAATATCTTGTAGATATAGGTACCAACCCCGTTTGACTTTGAAGTGTAATTCAATAGCCGTCGAGGCCTATAGCACGGGAAGTTGTTGCTGCTTCTTAATTGAACGGTCACTGTTATTAAAAAATATTTTTCAAAACTTATAAAGCGTTAGAATAATTATTATTCTGCGATATCTCTTAATATATTGTTTTGATTAATGCAAACTTAAAATAAATTGAAAATATTTTTTTTTGTATTACTAACATAGTGGAAATTGAAGAAAACGATCGAGCATTTTCAATAAACCCATCAATAACACAATAGTAATTTATGCAACTAGACTTATTCGACGAATTTAAATAATTGGCTATAAAAAAAGTCATAACAAATATATACGTACAATATTGTAGGTACTATACCTATTATTATGAAATATATATCAGAATTTACGTCAGACAATAATGCGTGGAAAATTGATAATCAAAACTAACCTTGCCAAAGTTGAATTAAATTCAATTGAATACTGGTAAAATACATATTTGATGTATTTTGCATTTTTTAATTTATGTCAAAAGTAAAAACTGCACTCACATTTATTTTAATTAACAATTTCTGACATATTCTATGAGTAGGACTGTAGTAGTGCTGCTTTTCGCGAATAATAGGCAATCCTACAAGTGGAAAATACACTTTATGCATGGGTTTCATACAATGTTGTTTATTAGAATATTAAAGTAGGTATGTAAATTTCATTTCATCGTCGAATTTGTACTTTGCCGTATTGTGAAAAATACAATTTTATTAATAAATAAATCAATATTATTAATAAAATTCATTTAATTCATAAAGCACCTCAACGTTTAGCCAATCTTAAAAAAAATTATAAGGAAGTATTCATTATTTAATCCTAGTATTTAACGTTTCATTTAATGTTGAAAATATTTTGTAAATAACTTCAAAAACTGCAGGTTGACAAGAAAGGATCATTTTATTAATAGATACGATTTTTTCAGTTTAGATGTTGGTATATCATGCCAAGGAATTTTATTTCTTCAGCCTACATCAAACTTTTGTTATAGAGTTTTAATGGTGGTTTTTGCATTGTTCTTCTTTTAGAGAATATTATGCAGTTTGTTTTCTCAGTACTGTAGGTCATGTCAGATGTTTTTGACCATAGTTCTAGTTCAAGAAGTTATGTTTGTAGCAGATTCGCAGAACTGCTCAAGTTTTTACATTTCATAAATAAAATAATATCATCTGTATATAGTCGAGCTTGTGTGGGTGTATCCAGTCACATAGCTATAGCTTTTACATCATGGGGAGGGGTTTTGGTTTTTTTCATCTGATAGGTTTAGAAGGGGAAAGCTGTATTCAAGGCGCCGCCTAAGGCAAAAAATCGAGTGCCACGACCTAAACCAATTTTTCAAGTTCAAGATATAATGTTAAGTTTTTTTTTAATTATTTGTTTGACTTGGCTACATCTAAAAGTATTTTTAAACATCGTTCTTCGTTTTGCTCCCTTCTGCTGAGATGGTTATAACCAATGTATATTTTTTTTTGAAGGAGCCGTCCCTTTGCCGGCACCACCTCAGCCTCTTGGGCTTATTGTGGATTCTCCTAACATTCTGACTACAGCCTATGCAGCCAATCCGTTCCCTGTATTAGCTCATACAGGTTCTTTACTGGTTGGTTGTAGAAATCTTGTGGAGTCATTTGGGGTCTTCCATTTAGTTTTTGCCTCCTGTGGTCCAGCGTCTCACAGTTGCATAATATGTGCAGGGCTGTTTCAGTGCCCTTTTTGCTTCTCTTGCATGTGAGGTCTCCGTTATACAGCCCTATTTTGTTCAGGTGCTCCTTTGTGGAAAAGTCTCCCGTAAGAAGCCCCGTTATGGTGCGTAGTTTGTTTCTGCTCATTAAGAGCAGTTCTTTTGCTACTTTTTCTGATGTTTTTTTTATAAATTTCTTCCCATGTGTTTGCCTGGGCGTATTATTTCAGAGTTTTATGGATTGTTCTTTTACCCACCCTTTTAACCATGACCTAGTGGAGCATCTGGGGATGCCCACAGACGGTTCGGGTCCGTTTATCAGTGTTGACGATCCTGCTCTTGCAAGTTTGTCAGCTTTTTCATTGCCAGCGATTCCTTTGTGACCTGGGACCCACTCCACTGTTACACTGTTCCGATTCCCCAGTCTTCTAAGTTCTTCGCCGCATTCCCATACTAGCCGAGATGTTACCTGGACCACGATTCACGAACTGATGAACGATCAATCACGTGAAATTTGACAGTTTCGTATTTTCGATGCAAGGATCTTTCACATCACTCGATCACTCTTCACTTGATGTACAGCAAGCGATGTGTGATGTAAAAGGAGCTGGTGAAACATGCGCATGTGTGTTATAATGTGACAAAAACTTAGATCTTATTTTTTTGGGGTTAGGTAATTTATTCTTTTTTTAAAAGTAACATTCTGCGTTTGCTTAGTAAACTGTCAAATTACAGTAAATTTGACTCTCATCGGTGGAGAACACTGATTGCTGCAGAATACGTTTTTTTTGTCAAAACATGAAGGGACCGTTCATATCACACGTTCACATCTGTATTCACTTCACTTATTCAAGAATACTGGTCCTGTATATTAATTTGGGAGCGCCTATTTTAAAAAGTGATAAATGATTGAAAATTGAAGCTTCTATTAAAACAGAAAATCAATCTCACAAAAGTAAATTTAACCTCTTCAGCTAAATTATTCACAATTGTTGAGGAATCTATTTCTATTGCCACATTCCGATGAATACTCATATTGCGGCAGTATGCTAATAAAAAATTATTGTACCTTTATTGTATTTTGAACCCCCCAAACCCTCCCTTATGTACGTCCCTGGGTGTATCAATATTTTGTGTAATATCATTAATTGCAATAAGAAACAATGTGGGGCTTAAAACCGAACCTTGGGGAGTTCCATTTAGAGTTGGAAATTGTTTCATTCGCCTTGAAAGTTTTTGAAAGAAAGTTTTTCATAAAAGCTAATATGTTGCCTTGGTATCCCCAGTTTTTAAGGTTTAGGATGATTTTGTTGTGCCAAGCTCTGTCAAAAGCGTGATTAAGGTCGAAGTAAATTGCTTCGACATTTTTGTTTTTTGTAGAAGACATTCTAAGTCAATGATATTATACAAAGTTCATCTATTAGCTCTGATTCCAGATTGTTCGCGTATAAGTTGATTGTTTGCTTCAAGGCACCAAAGTGATCATCGATTAATTATTATTATATTAGCTTACATGCGTGGCATGTGAGTACCATCGGCCTATATGATTCTGGTAATAAAGAAGATTTGTTAGGTTTTAGAATAGGTATAACTATTTCCTTCCTCCAAATGTCTGGAGATGTGTGGTTGGTCCATATTGAGTTAAATATTCACAAAAGAAGTTTCTTAGCGCTGATAGGTAAATTTTGAAGAAAGATAGCAGGTATGTTATCTGGACCAGGTGGGAGGATAAAGCGTCTTCAATTTCTTCTTCTGTTATCAAATTGTAACAAATTTCTTATTGAAATAATTGTACATATTTATAAACTCCGCCGCTAATTACCCTAGAGGTAGAAGTGGTTATTGTTAATGAAAACAATGGAAAAAACTTTAAAAATGATGACTTATACGTTATGCAACCAACATAACAAATGAAGACAATCTCCATTTATAGGAGGCACAGAAAACCAGTATAGTTGAATTTACATTGTTTTCGGGTCTTCCTTGCGTTCTGTAGGTACGACGTAAGACAAAAGTGTCATGAAAAATATGCAGATTGTCCAAAACGACGTTTTCCGAAACTTTGAAAACATCCTTTAAAGCTTTAAGATTCTTGAGATATTATAAGTGAAGGTAATTTACAGACCTTTCCATACACTGAAAATAAAAATGTCTAAGAAGAACAGTACAGTTTACGTCATCCCACCATTCACCGCGTATTATTGAACAACCGCCAACCACGGATAAATAAATAAATAAATAAATAATTGCCAAAATTTTTCATTTGGTTATTATAAATACATGTCTAATCTAAATTGGTCCGGAATTTTGTTGTATAAATAGAAGTTACTAAAGTAATAGGGAACTTGCTCATTTTTTTTTATTTTACCAAAATGTGTGAATAAATATGAAAACACATTATACCAAATATCAGCCCTTAAATCGCAATACTTACTTATTTCATAATAAATAATTAAAGTTGCAATCGCCACCGGGTATATTCAAACGAAGCAGAATGCGCGGCAACGGCTGTGTCGTCACACCCAGGGCCGGATTAAAGTGCAATGCCGCTGTGGGCCCCAAATTTTTGCCGCCCCTATCCCATGTCATTGCACTACAATGTTACACTACACACATGTTATAAATAAATTAATGGTGCTAAAAAGCAGAAAAACATTGAGGGTCTTTTAGGGCAACGTAGTTTTAATATTAAGTAAGGCTTAACAACTGTTAATCCTTGCTTACTATTTTTTGCAATTGCAACAAGAGAATTAAGTTTGTTTGTGTTAAAAGTACTTATAAATGAATAGAACTAGATGGATCTTATTTTTGCAATATATACTGGTAATAGGGCAATTTGTACAGGAAAAAAAATGAAATACATCTATTAATAAACAAACGTAGATAATGATTTATAGAAACAATAATTAGATAAGTGACCACATTATTTTTCTTTAATCAAAAAGTTTTTTGCGAGCTTTGGCGGAAGCAAAATTAGAAACTATGTCGTTGAAATCTATAGTAATCACTAGATGTGCTTCAATGTGTAGAATTGCTAAATGATTCAGTTTTTCATTTGACATTGTTGACCTCAGAAAACTTTTAATTCGTTTCATCACAGAAAAAGACCTTTCGGCCGAACAATTAGTCACAAACAAACAGAGGTACATCCTAAACGCAATGTCCAAATTGGGGAAACTATTCTGCAGATTCTTTGTCCTTATTAAATTTGACATTTGTATAATAATACCATCTTTACTGTGAACAATGTTTGTTGTATTCTTCTGTTCACATAAACACCAAAATTGGCTTCTACCACTTTTATTTTCTGAAGTAAATGAATGTAATTTTTCTTGTATATATCGATTAAAATGCATACACTCAGAAATAAATGAGTCTTCTAAATCTTCGGGATAAGAAGTTATAAGGTTTTTCGCATACTTATCAAATTCTATTTGATATATATTTTTTTGATAAAGGCACTCTAATATTTTAAATATTTCAAATGTTTACTTATATCCTGTGCATCTCAAATTCTATAAGGAAATAGTTACAAAACTGGTTTTATGTTTTTTCTAATAACTTTAATTTTTTTACCGAGAAGCATTTGCCGCCCCTCAAATGTTGCCGCTGTGGGCCCGGGCCCCACGGGCCCCTTATGATGATCCAGGACTGGTCACACCGCACCTCGTGCATCGGTAACCATAGAAAGCACCCGGCCGGCACGAGTTTGACAGCCATTTGAAGCATTTCTTATTGATTTTTTACGTGTTGTTTGAATTGTCAGTTCACGATCGCCTGACTCGAAAAGTGCGGTCTGACGTCACAACCAATGGCAGCGCTATTAAGAGCAGTTCAAATTATTCAAATTTTAACCCTTTATTTCTCAGGTAATTTAATCGTTATTGGAATTTTTCTTTTTCTACGAAGTTCCTTATGATAATATCTTACGATTTTAATTGTTTTTAAATGATTTTATTTTTTTGGCAAGTTCTCTATTGTGTTAGTTTTTATATTTTATTATATAGATTTTTAAACTGTAATTAAATAGACAGTGAAGTTTTTATTTTCTTTATTCGAATTTTTAAACTAATATTTTTATATAAACCATGACTACATATACTTCATTTTTTTCTTCTTTTTCCTTTTTTATAAACTATCTAAGCACAAAGACACTAATTCATCTCAACACCTTGTCCTAATAATTGCAAAAAAAATAATAGCTAATTTTTTTTTCAAATTATTACAAGAACGTAAAAAAATAAACTCAACTTATTTCACTAATTTTACTTTATGTTTCTGAAATTTCACATTATTTAGTGCCTTCGTGAAAATATCTGCTGTATTATTTTCTGAGCATATATATTCCACTTTTATCAGACCTTCTTTAACTTTTTCGTTTATAAAATGATATCTCACGTCTATATGTTTACTTCTCTTATTAAATTGTCCATTCTTGATTATGCTCATAGCACTCTGATTATCTATCTTCAATGTAACATCTATAGTCTTCATCAACAAATTTTCCAGCAATGTTTTTATATATAGAACTTCCTTCACTGATTCGGCAGCGGCTATAAATTCTGCTTCTGTAGTGCTTAGTGCTACCACTGGTTGTTTTCTCGAACACCAACTCACCGGGCCTTCACCATAAAATATAACATAGCCGGTTGTGCTTTTTCTTGTGTTCTTATCTCCCGCAAAATCACTATCACTGAAAACTTGTATCATCGAATCTCCTTCGCTTTTTCTATAAACCACCCCTCTTGATTTTGTGTCTATTAGATATCTCATAATTCTCTTCACATTTTTAACATCTTTGTTCGTTGGATTTTCCATATTTCTGCTACAGTAGCTCACAGCATATGATATGTCTGGCCTTGTTCTATTGGACAAGTAAAGAAGACTTCCTACGGCTTCACGGTATGGAAACTTTGTCTCTTGTACTGAAGATATCTCCTCATAATCACTTATCGGTGTTGTACTAGACTTTGCATTTTTCATGTTAAATCTTTCCAATACATCCTCAATATAGCTCTCTTGATCTAGCTTTATTGAACTTCCATCTTTGGTTAATCTGATACCCAGAAAACAATCCACTTTGTCAAATATCTTAACCTCAAATTTTTGCTTCAATTTTTCCAGTAAATCATTTATTTCTTCTAATTTTTCTCCAACTATGAGACCATCATCTACATAAATAGCTAAAAATAAACTCCCATTTTTGTTTTTGAATGTACATTGATCCACGCTCAATGCCTCCATGTCATTTTCTTTCAAGAAATTTGTAAAATGTTCATTCCATTTCATTGGAGCCTGTTTAAGACCATATAAGGATTTTTTCAGTTTGCAAATTTTTTCTGGTTGTTCTTGGTATCCTTCTGGAATTTGCATATATATTTCTTCCGATATAGTTCCATAAAGAAATGCAGTTTTAATGTCAAATTTCTTCATTTGATATTCTTGTTGTACTGATATAGCTAATAGTGTTCTTAAAGAATTGATATTGACTACTGGACTGTATACTTCATCATAGTCGAGACCTTTTGTTTGTTGACAACCCTTAACTACTAATCTTGCTTTATAGCTGCCATTATCTTTAATTTTAAAAACCCATTTGTTTGTCAAAACTTTCTTGTTGTTAGCTTCATCTCGATTTACGTATTCCCATGTCTGGTTTCTTTTCAATGAGTCTTTTTCATCTTCTATTGCTTGCTTCCAGTATTGCTTTTCTTCACATTGTATTGCTTCATTATATGTCAATAGAACACAATCATCGTAACGACTTGGTTTAATTATTTTTCTTCCTCTTCTGCTTCTGTTGCCTTGTCCTAAGCTTGATTCTTCATCATTTCCTTCATTAATATATTCTATCTCATTTTCTGTCACTTTTTCTTTCACATCTTCGTGCTGTAAAGTTTCTCTTATTGTATTTTCTATGTTTTCTAGTAATCTTTCACTTCTTTCTGACACTTCTTTTGAGTTTTCATATATATCTTCTTGTCTTTCTTGTAATTCTTCTGTATCTATTCTAATAATTTCTGTTTTTATTTCATTTTTAGGTTTCTTGAATATCACATCTCTTCTTATAATTATTTTTCTCCTTTTCTCATCAAACAGTCGGTATCCATTTGTTGCAAAACCTACGAATGTATATTTTTCACACCTTTCTTGTAGCTTTGTTAAGTATCCTAAATTCTTTGCATATGCTTCTGATCCGAATATTTGCATTCTTCTCAAATCTGGTATTTTATCTGTCCACATCTGGAATGGTGTCACATTGATTGGTACTGACTCTGTAGGGCTTCGGTTTAGTATGTATGCGGCAACTCTAGCTGCCTCACCCCAAAATTTCTTGTCAATT